>LWMK02000804.1:0-21317 GCA_001693075.2 Taenia saginata
GAGCTTCTAGGAGTAAATGTGCACCAATAACGTCAGTGAGATTGCTTCCAAGGANCGAGTTCACTGATAGAAGCGTTGCATCTAGCTTTGCTTTTGTTCGATCACGATTTATTTTGGAGGGGCAGTAGCCATAAGAAAGGCAAAATTATGGCCATGGCTCAAACTGATCGCGTTTGTGCTCGAATGTTAGCATTGGAGCCAAAGGGTATGCTTGCAAAATTAGGACCTGTAAAGTGTTCTTACCCTTACCACGAAAGAAGCTAATTTCCTCGGAAATGACGGATTTCCAAGACTATTTGTTAATGTCAGTGACCTGCTTCTACTGATCATCTATCAGTAGGGTTCGTAAATTAGCTCTATACTGAGCCATTTAGCATATTCTTTTGAGCTTCTAGGAGTAAATGTGCACCAATAACGTCAGTGAGATTGCTTCCAAGGACCAAAGTGAAAAATGACAGACGACAATGCGTAACAACAAAATGAGGAATCCGTTTACCGCATATGAGTAATTGGCATTCCTCAGTGTTGAGTGGAAAGGAGAGATTATGTTTCCAGCAAGAAACCTTTCCTCGGCGCCTCCACTGCATACCAATACTAAGTGTTAATGTTTCAATCACGCAGTCAATCCAAGCGGTAACTGTAAACAGCCCAAAAATAGGCTACCACAAAGTAGAATTGTTAGCATGTGTCATGGTCTGCCACACCTTATTTTGGTCTCACATTAGGCAGGCTTCCAGCGTCTGTCAGGATCTGTGACATGGGGATGGAAGTAGGCAAACTCCATCCTGATGGCTAAACTGCTATTTTGAAGGTCGGGATTCCCAATCCTTCCCCAAAACATTCGCCGAAATTTGCACAACTGACTTTAGTACTTAAGTTTAGCATTTATTATTTAGAGCTTAATTACTGAACTATCACTTATGGCAAATTCTACACTGCTACAGAATTTTTACTACAATCCTAAGCTAAACCTAGATTCTCCATTCATATTTTCCTCATTTATACACTAACAAGTGGATGCGTCTTGACAAAGAAGTCTGCACAAAACTGTCTCCAAGCCAGCATGCTCAGTGCTCTGCAAGCATCTTCATAGCTAATGAAATTCAACCTTCTTAAGTAATGATTTTATTTTAAATCCGTGCCTATTCAGCTTTGCAAGGCATTTTCAGACTAGTTAATAGCAATCATTCATGCCTGCAGCATATACGAGGGACCAGAATTCTTGACTGCAATCCATCTACCCATTTTCTAGCAATCCATGCAAGTTAGCTCTATAGACTTTACGGAAAGGAAGACCATCGAACTCAAGTTGACACATCAGTGCTCTACTGGTATTTCATTTACGAGCCAGAGCTGCTTTCGCCCTATCACATTCGTGCTCAATAAGAGCTAAATTGACTGACCACCTCCTCCGTTCCTAGCAAAGCAGAGCAACATTTACTATACCTCACATCCACTGGAAGTGAAATATTAGGCGCTTCAAACATTGTAAAATTCCACCGATTTCACACTCGTATACGTTTAGCCAATTGCTTACCATCATCCTGCAGATGTGCATTATCGCCGTTCAACTTATTGGCAACGAACTAGAGAGTGGCCTGAGAAGTTGTAAAGAACAACTTGCTACATTCGGCTGCATTCTCCATGTACTTGAGCTTTTGCTGTTTACAAGGCAGGACTTCGATTTTGCTATTGAATCGTAGGCCATATTAAGGACATTTGCGGTTGTAATTATAAATGATGTTAGGAGGAAACCGAGCCTCGTCAATGACTCCCTTCCAATAACTGCACCAGTGAATCGGTGCATCTGGCATTCAAGATTACGATGGCTACATTATAAGCCACAAAGATCCATTTGATTGAGTTCGCCAAGATGTAGTTTGGAAAAAGATGTAGAATATCTGCTATTTACCTAGCTGCAAGATGCTAAGTGCTTGGCCTTGTAAACATGCATGCTTAAGTGTCTTTATAACAAACAAGGTAAATACTAGCTGGTTTTTTTTCTGGAACCCTTTTTTGTTTCGATGGAGTTGAGTGATCTAGTGTCAGTGACGTAGACAGGGACATCTACAGGTATTCTAGTCTGACTTATTTTTCGGAACGGTTTTGAGTAAGAGTGTATAATCAATTCATGGCATGGTATAATTGAAGGGTGTTTGTAATGATTATTCGCACCATCTTGGTACGGTATAGTTTCTGTCGCTCCTATTCCTGCACCTCCTTCTCATTTTCTGTTGGTCGAAACCCCGCCGCGTTGTCAAAGATGGCTGCTCTACCTACTACTGACTTGAAAGCATTTTGTTAAGCACAGAAATTGTTCATAGGTTGGTATATGAGCTGTCCTTTGCAGCACCCACTTCAATTTGCATCAGCCATTCAGCTGCCTGTCATCTTCTGTCAACGTCTCCATCAATTTCTTGTTCCCTCGTCCTTGCTCTCAATCTGAGTCAATACCTTACAAAATCCCTGCTGAAATTTGCGAAAATCCTACGTCATGGTAAAATAAAACTGTCTGAGCTTACCAGCTCTTTTTCTGATTTGGGGCTGAAAGCGGTCGCTCTCATTCCATCTAACTTACAGGGTTGTAAACTTGTCCATAAGAGATCACGCTAAGATTCGTGGACTAGAATGCCAAGACGAGCAGGCACCGCTATAAAATCCACTGGCAATCGGATGGCTAAATGTCTCTCAAATGTTTAACATTTCCATGTAGATCGGTGTTGTGTCCAGAGTTATTTGCGAGCAAAGAAGCCAATTGAAGGGTGGAAAGTATGGCTAAAGTGGAAAATTAGACGTCACTTTCAAGGAGCTGAGGTACGGATTTGCTGGCTGTTTTTATGTAATTAATTGGGCATCCGCCATCTTTTACCACCCAATGATAGGGTGGCATGATATTTAGTGCGACCCTTGTGGCAAACAAATGATTTTAGGATGTAGTCCGATCATCACATTCGGATTAGAACTATGTCCATTTGCTAATGCCAGACTCTTTCCTAATCGGCTATACATAAAGCAGAGCCAAAGGAAAACATAGGGACCACTGGCTTGGTACTTTGCGAACTGGCAAATAGTTGGTGACAAAACTTGCACAGTCGCCTCTTCTCTCTATTGTTATGAAGCAATCTTCAGCCAAGTAAACTCCGTCTGCGAATGGTTGATCAGTCGAAGTAGTACAGTGACATCCTTACCCGATCTGATGAGATGAATGCTAGCACACCCTTTGCGGCTAGTTAAACACCCATTTCTTACTGTTCATATGTATGGCGACGGTGATTTGTAGTAAACGTCATGACCATTTAGAGCATAGGTGCCACTTAGGAATGAGTGGCTACGATTTAGACAGCACATGAGAAATAATTTTGCGCACTTTTTTTAGTGGCAGAATTGTGCCTGCAAATGAGTTAGAGATTTCATTGCAATAGGAGGGATTCTGTAAATGAAACTGACTATAGGCAGAACCAATAAGTGAAAGTGTAAGAACTAGTGTGATGAGTCAGCCGGCAGGTTCGTCATTTACTAAAGCAATTCATTGCCCATCAACTGACATACGATTGGAATCGGTGTGAAGGGAGTATGCTCTACGACTGACAAAATTGGCTGCGTTCACATGCATGTGGATGGAATGGCAAGGATGACGTGCAACGAACTATTTAAACATGTCTATTCATAACAAGGTATATCCATGCGTTTCAATCATAAGGGGTAGCGATTCCACAAGTAAATTTTTTACAGGCGATCAGTTTAAGAACTGTTATGTAATACGCCCGACAAACGTTTTTATTTGTGAAAGGTGGTCAGTGACGAGTGTGTGGTAGAGGTATCCAATTCACACTTCATTAGCGCCTAACCGCCAGTTTAGCGCAGTCATTTGACGCGCTGTTGGACAACACTCCACATAGAGTGGATGAGCAAAGACAAGTGCATTGTAGGAATCAGAAAAGGGTGAAAGGTGTACTCTGAACGAAGAAAGGAATAAAAAGAAGCACCAAGGAACAGGACGGAACCAACTTGATGAGCCTACATGCCAAATCACTTAGCTTATCATCCTGAGCCGAAAGTCACATTTTAAGGAGGGGAGAACAGTCAATTTAGCTCTCATTGTGCAATGGTTTGACAGAGCGAGTGCAACTCGGGGCTGAAATGGGGGAGCAACAGGAGGACTACAGATGGGTCAAAGTGATGGCAATGGCCGTTTGCTAATGGAATGATTCGAGCCAAGTTGCATGGTTGGCTAGGCAATAAGTAGATGGTTTGCTGTGGCGAATTCTTGACCTTCGAATACGTGACAGGCATGACTTTGCAGCTGTTTGAAGTAATTATCATCTACTTTTAAGGTAGCGGGAAAGCAAACTTTAGATGTCTGTATTAGGGTCTCTGTTAGCGTGTGCGTATGCTCTACGACTGGCATAGTTGGCTGCGTTCACATGCATGTGGGTGGAATGGTAAGGTTGAAGTGCACCAAACTACTTAATCATGTCTAGTCATAGCAAGGTATATCCGTGCGTTCCAATTATAAGAGGTAGCGATTCTACGAGTCAATTTTTGACAGGTGGTTAGTTTAAAAAGCTGTTGTGCAATACATCTGACAAACATTTTCATTTGAAATGTTGGCATGTGACTAGTGTGAGGTAGAGCTGCCCCACTTCACTCTGTCGCTCTGTACCATACTTTATCAACCTCTGATCAACAGTTTAGCACAGTTATTTGACACGCTATTGGGCAACACTCTACATAATGTGGACGATCAAGACAAATGCATTGGAGAAATCATAAAAGGGTGCGAAAGTGTGCGCGGAGAGATAAGGGAATAAAGAGAAGCGGCGAGAAATAGAAAGGAGCCAGCTCGGTCAGCATATATGCTAATTCACTCAGCTTATCATCCCGAGCCGAAAGTTATGTATTAAGGAGGGAAGAACAGTCCAGTTACCTCTTATTTGGCAATTGTTTGATAGGCCGAATACAACTCCGGCTAAAATGAGGAAGCAAAGGGAAGGCTGCTGAAGTGTCAAAATGATAACAAAGGTCGTTTTTGATGGAATGGTTAGAGTCGATTTGCATGGTTGGCTAAAAAATAAGTAGATGATTTGCTGTGGTGTAATCTTTGCTCCTGAATACGTGACAGGCATTAATTGACAGGTGTTTGAATTTATTAGTATCTTCTTTTAAAGTGGCGAGATAGCAAACTTGAGGTGTCTGCATTAGGGTCTTTGTTCTCGTGTGCGTGGAGCTGAACGACCCCGTGGCCTCTGAAGAGTGCTAATGAACACAGGCCAGTTTTACTATTATCCTCCACTCATTTTGGCGTCTTGACTATGGATCACTTGACCATAGCTTGTCAGGTCTGGATTATAAGTATAAAAAAGCGAAAATGGCCACGACGTATAAAGCTGAGATGGATAAAATTCAAAGTATTTGGTCTTTCGACTCAGTAGAAACAGTGCTCAATGCTACACCGTATCAACACATAATTAGGGGCCACCACAAGCATCGCAATGTCAGAATACGAATTGCACACTAATATTTGTGTAGTGTTTCGCCATGAGTACACATTGGTACTGCCTTACTCTTACATTTGGGTTACCACAGCCTTTTCCATACACCAAATCTAGGAGAGTATTATTAATGCTAGTGCTGTGATTTGCAGCGTTGTTGGGGGAGCCAAGCATTGGGACGTGAAGCAGTGTGGGAGGCTAGCTGACTCCATGCGTGAATTATTTACACAGAGGAATGCACGTACAACACAGAGCGGTCGTAGACAGTAGTTTGCGCATTGATTTTCACCTTCTAACTGGGCGCTTTTAAGTATGAATACTAATTACGAGTTAAAAATCCGTTGCGAGTGACGTGAGAGCTAGCTTACTGGCAGACGCGCCGTGAACGCGCCACGAACTCGCACATTAAACTTGGCCTTACGCTGAACTAATGTGAGCAGCTGTGTCACGATGAAAGTACATCCATTCTCAACTCAGTACAATTCAAATGCTGCCACATGATCCACGTAGATCTGGTCACATGATCGAAATCGACACAGTAGAGCGAAATTCTTTCCCATTCCGCCTCAGCTGCAGTCATGATCGCAATCGTTTTGAAAGAGGAATATTCTCCCCTTTCTCTCTCCCTTCCACTCGAGTTACAAAAGCGAAATTCACCCCTTGCACCACTACAACAGTCGTCACACGATTGATGTGGACCAAACAGCGCGAATGCTTCCCTCAATGCATTCAGACGCTGCCACTTTATCAAGATCAACTGATTGTAGAAAAATTCTTCTCTCGCTCTACAATTCAACTGCACTCACATGATCAAAATCTATTGAATAGCGCGACATTTTTCACTCTCGCTATTTACAATGACAGAAAGAGTGTTTGAGAAGAAAGTAGGGTAAATTTTAAGCTTATCACCAAGCCCACTTTTGTTTGGCTGTGATGCGGGTGTTGATTTAAGTTTAGCCTGAAGTAAAATGTATGGACTGATGGCGGGTTTTTTCCATTTGCCACCAAACTTGGTAGCAGAAGTGCAGTACGCTTGTACGCATCCGGCGTTTTAGACCTTCTCTCTTCCTCTGAGGATTTTTGGAGTTCGGCAACTACTTAGCAGAGTTTAGGCATAATCAACATTGGCCTTTGCGGTTTGTTATATAATCCATTTCCATTCTCGCTTCCGGATAAACTTAGCTTCCCTAATGGCTCTACTCCAATGGCTGCAAGCAAGTGACTTGATTATCTGCGACACCAACATCGATGTTGGATGCCTTGGAACGCTTTTTCAGTCTGCGTTGTGGTCATAAATGTGGATCCTACTGCTTTGACAAGATCATCAAAGGGAATTTTAATCTACTTGTTATTTCTAAATCGGATTTGAGTAGAGCTTGCGACAGTTGTTTCATGAGTTAGTATAACTGGAGCACTGTAAGCAAATGATCAGTGTCATCTTTGATATAGTGGGAGCTTCTGCCACTCCTGTTCATGCAATTCCATCTCCTCTTCCATCACTCTCAATTCCACCTCGTTGACAACCACATCTGCCTATATACTGCCAACCTAGAAGTGGTAACATGGGCGCAAAATATACGCATGAACTGGCAAATACTGTGCGCATTCTGCACTCACTTGGATTAGCACTGGTTAGTTGATGGCTCAGTCCCTCACCTTTGCTTTGTAGTCGATAGCAGCCAGTCCCATTCCATTTATCTTACAATGTAGCATGCACGTCCACGAAACTAAACTGCTTTTCAAATGCAGCAAGATCTTCCACAAAAACATTTGTTCGCATGGCTGTTTATTTTGAAGCTCCAAATTCGTGGTTGCAGCATGGTTTACGTGGCTTGACTTAATCCGACATAATTCAGACGGCTTTGATTCCATTTCCGACTTTGAATGAATAGGTTTAGCATGAAATCTACAGTGGTCTTGGAAATGAGGTATATATCTGGTTCCTTGAGGCTTTAATATTCGTCTGGTGGTACCGGTGACTATTTTAACTATCCCAAAACAAAACTTCCATCACTTTGTCACATTAATTGAACTTTAATGGCATTAAATTTGACCACTCCGCAGCAACGATAGTCAAGGAATGAAAAGTTATCTGATTGGTTAACATTATTATAGCGGTATACACTTGACAAGTCACGGACCATTACATTATAGGAGCTTAAATTGATTTCGGTCACAATCGTGGCACAATTTTCATTGCATTTACAATTCTTCGTGCGCTAGGTGAATAAGGGTGCATAGCTAAGGACTATTTTGCCAAAATCAAACATGCAAANTTGATATTTTTGCACATAGAAAATCAGACTTGCTACGGCCTTGAGCTGATGAGGAATGCTTTGAGTGAGCCCCACCTTGCCTTCTGGCTCCTTATTAAAACTTCTCCTTGGAACGTGTAAGACCACGAGTTCCCACTTAAGCACCTTTTCTAAGCCCTCAACATTACAAAAAGACTCTAGGAAAGCTAGTAAACCAATTCTTGTCTCCAACATGACACATTTCTTTTGTATTTTAGTAATCAAACATCACTGCTCACTTTCGTTTGCCGATCCCGTAAGCCATTCTCATACTAGGAGCTTAAATTGATTTCGGTCACAATCGCGGCACAATTTTCTTTGCATTCACAATTCTTCGTGCACTAGGTGAATAAGGGTGCATAGCTAAAGACTATTTTGCCAAAATCAAACATGCAAAATGTCCTCAGATCTACTGTGAAAAAAGATAAATAGGTGAGGCACAACTGATCATCATGACTATCCAGCGTTACTAATATGTCTACCCATTCCCAATTAGCGGAATGCACGAGTACCGGAAGTTCCAACTCACTCAGTGCGCTTTCAAGCATAAAACAAGTTGCCGCATCGACTCTCGAAAAATGCGCATAAACACCTAAGCTTATGCATCACAAGTCACATTCATAAGCAAATACTTTCGTACGGTGTCATTTATTAGGTTGTGCATCTTCTTTATCGAATTTTTCCCCTTTAGACCAAATTATATTTGTTAGCATAGAGCAGGTAGAGTTGATGCAATGCTACCTCGAATTGGCCTGGAATGCTTCAATCGTACCGTTGCATACCTTTCAGCGACGAATCACGCCCCTTCTTGTTGGCCTAAGGGACAAATGCATATTTAAGACGTTTGACAGTGACTAAAAGAGAAGGCCACGGAAGCATTTTGCGGATTTTACACACGATTCCAAAACCATATGACCAACAATGGACCTCAAAGAGCCCCACCTCTCCATTTTTGGTGTCAAAATAGTGCTGAGCAATTAAACTGGCTCGCAGTCCATCAAGGTAGCACGCAAATTTGAAGTGGGCAGATTTCATTTCCACCTTCTTAATTGACTCTTGAATGTGTGGTGATAGAAATTGAATGACTGAACTAGCAAATCGCTGGCATTTCGTTCGGAACCATTCCGTAGTAAAAACAATGCTCTAAAACTTACGCCACTTGTTCCTTAATTGGCGGGTGGGAAGTTGGGATTGTATTATCAGCAATTTAATGTTCTCGTACTTCAGGGATCAGTGATGCAGCCAGTCAAAGGGATGGCTGTAAACAGTCCAGGAACAGCCACTGTTTGGTGAGTTATTGAATGCGTGAGCACTTTTACTTGTGCGCTTCCGTTCTGGCAAATATCCACCCTTCTTTCAAAAGCCGCAGGTGAATCAACTTGGGATTGACAGTGTAAGTTCACGCTGCTGTTTCTGCAAAGTGCTGGAGAGCATCGTTTTAGATAAGATCCCACCCACAACCGGAAAATGCAATCATTCATGATTCGCTTTGCTGTCTTAACTAAAAAAATACGATTTGGTTTAACCAGACTTTTCATAAACCACTGGTCAGTGCGGGTTACAAGGAGTGTGCTGCGCGACAGCAAAAACCGTTGTGATCGAATCTTGGACAGGAGGTCAAAACTCCATAGCAAGACTTGAAATGGGGCGCGTCCTTAGCCTGCCTAGCAGTCGCTGCATGTCCGCATTCTGCCACAGGTTTTTAGATATTGCAATGGGGATGCTATTCGTGGAGGACACGATCTTGATGGCATGCTCCTTGGCTCTCAGATGCAAACTGCTGGCATTATCATGCATACGCTTCTGAGGGCAGGCAATGCTAATAGGTGGTTGCCACGAGATAATGCAAACACCAATTTTTGTTCTCGGTGCATACAATAAAGTACAACTCGGACAGATTTTGAGATGAGGAAGCGATGATGCACTGAGTGAAAGGAAACTCACTCATAACTTCCGATTAAGGAGTGAAAGCAAGTGACGAGTTCAAAGGAGCAAAGCGCTGAAAGATAAAATAAACTGCTTAAAATAGGATATCATGCATTCTTGATATTGTCTTTCAGTGAGATGATCAGGGCTCCAGGCGTTGCGCAGACCTGAACATGGGTTTCAAACTGACGAGGGACGACTTAAGACCAATTGATACAGGAACCTCTAACAACGTGGAGATAAAACGAAAAGGGTACTCTTATTTGAGGTAAGTGGCACGATGGATTCTTAGCGCTCGATGTAACCCCAAGCTTGCTACCTCCTTGCAACTATGGGTGCCACTGCATACAGTTGAGTTTCCACCTCTATATGCTTCAACATTATCTGGATTGTCACAAATGGCACGCACATTGGCGAAGTGACTTGCCACTGCATGGGGGAATTTGTCAACCACACCATTCCCACTAATGCGCGGATGGAAGAAGTCTCAAGGTATCTGAAGTGTGCTGAATTTCCCTCCGTAAACTACTGTCGTCAAAATGAATGTCGAAGCTAGATACGTGAAAACCTCTTTGTTGAAGTCCACCACGTGAATTTCATACTTCAACTTCTATCCACAGATTATTTTTATCAAAGGACAGAGGCCATGCAAATCCATTGTGTGGTGTTCGATTACTAGAAGGTGGCTGCCTCTGTTGTTGCAAGGTGAATCTTGGTTTGGGCAGTGCCCACGGGATTGGCAGTCAACTTGTTAGGATTATATGGCCTTGCAAAGGATCCTTTCCTCCAACTCTACCTCTACCTCTGTCACTGCTAGTGGGGGATGTAGCATGCGATGAGGCATTGCGTCCACCCACTCCACTTGCGTTAGGTAGTCAAATAAAGCGCATTCGAAAGTAGGAGATTTGTGAATGAACTTCATGTTGGGCAGTGTCGCCAATAACTTGATGATTTCTTTGTCATTAAGGCATTTACAAATGTTGATTCGCACACATTTCATTCCCAACTCAAGATGCAAGTAACTTGTAGCACATCTGGCGAACGAATCGCAACAATGAGCGCGCGTTATAGATCAGACCTAGGTAGCGCGAAATGTGTTTAACGAGTCTTTATTACTAATTTAATCGCTGTTTTCACTTCGAACCGAGTGCTTGGTGCACGTGTGCGAGACTTCAACCTTCCTCGACTCGATGTTCCAAGGCACTTTAGCCTAATGAAAGGCGAAAGCAGTTGCAACTTTATGCATTGGACAGTAATACTACTCATTTTTTATGCTACTGTGCAGATTGGCGAAACGATTGCAGGACCTATTATTAAATCTGATTGATTGTGAGGCATTAACTTCTCAGTTGTCGAATGACATGAAAATATGCTGCATTTGTAACCGAGCGTAAACATCCATCTACGAAGAAATGGTGTTTGAGGCATCAATAACCACGAATGGTAACCGTACTGTTGCCCACAATTTCTGTCGCTTCTGCATCGGTGACTGTGCATGCCACTGCAACATTGGCTTGCATCGGTTTTAGGCTAAGCCATCAATTTAGTCATTCGACGCTAAAACAATGCTTCGCCTTTGGTAAGATAAATACGTGGTTTGGTGGGAAGAGGGAATTGCAGGCATCTTGAGGAATGCATCAAAGAAACTCGAATCAAGTGCAATCCCGATACAATGGAAAACCAGCATATTGCCTAACTCGTACCTGGCGCCAAAATAGACTTAATTACCTGTCAAAGGATCTTAGCGGTGGAGTTCCGAGGACAGAATTATTCCATGGAATCTGTGCTCCATCCAGTGGTGCCTCTCTTATGCTATAGAATCCTTAAGATATTACATCAGTTGAAGAAAAGACGCACAGAAGAGCGGTAAGGGGTCTGAGGCAATCATGCGCTTGATTGTTGTCAGTGACAATTTTTCACATGATATGAACTGTATAAGGTAGCTAAGAAGTCCACATTAGGCTTGTCTTCTCTTGTAAAAGGAACCATCATGGAACTAGGGAGTGCAAAACAGTGGCCACAAGATAGCTGCTTGAGACATCAAAGTGATATGAAAAACTACAATTGGATTAAGCATATTTTTATGCCTGTGAAATATAGTGCTCCCAGCATGTGCTAGGGATTCAATATTCGACGATGCAAACATGATTTAGGGTCTGGTTTCCAGATTGGACCATCACTCGGTTAGTTTTGCTGGGCAAAGAAAGGTAACATCTTCCATGGGCAGGATTTGAGTGACATCGATGCAACTGGAGAAACCGATAATCACTGCGGGAACAGCACATTATAAAATGGTGGGTCCAGCTATGCCAGCAGGTAAGGAAAAACATCTTTCACTGTGTAAACTAGTTGGGCTGATCAAACTGCTGTCTACTGATAAATTTTTTCTGTCCTTACGAGGTGCTTGAAGCTGAACCACCCATCGTACTTGGTGTGGAAAATGGATTAAGAGACTGGAAATGTTGCTGGACGAAAAGCGCATTTACTGCCAGGTGAAGGACGGGAACACTCCAATGGTACAGAATTTGGTTGACCTATAAGGAAGCTAAGTGGATAATGGAGCATTTGCCTTATGCGTTGCATTGATTTGCGGGCACCCACCCATACAGTTGAAAATCATGCTGTCAAATTTGGGGTTCATCCGATCGACCTCATTGAGAATGACCGCTGGCCAAGAGAACTAACCCCTCTCCTAATCAACAATTTATCAGTTTAAACCAAGGTTTCATGTCTTCGCCAATTTCCAGTGTTGGACATGTCTGACCATGAGTTCAGAAAGCCATTTTGCTAACCCTATACCAAGTTATCAATTCGGGGAACGATTTAAGAAAATTTAACTGCATTCCACACAGCGAGGAGCATTTCCACATCTCCAGGCTAGTGTGATCATGCTCTAAACTGCATTTAACTGGTAATCCTAAGGTTGATTAACTCTCGCGCCTCAACGACTAGGACGACTTGTGGTCCCCTTGCAGTCCTACCTCACTCACGCTACGAGAGCTCTGCAGTTTCCGCCAGAGATTGCAGCACGGAGATGGAAGTAAGTTGAGCCTCTCTAGCTTTCGGAAACAAACTATTTGCCAAGTTGAATAAATTTAACCGAGACTAGGTGTCCTCTACTTTCCATACATCATCAAGCATGAAGCATTCAACACTTCATCTGCGCACTGTTTTGATTACTTCTATTTGTCAGATAATTACTGATTGCATCTTACAGGCAAAATCACACATTAAGAAGATCACGGACCTCCGTCGAGATGTAGTTAAAATTCTGTGCAAATACCTTACTGCTGTTGACATGGTAAATGTATGCACAGCAATTCCAAGCTGGGAGTGGATCCTCTTCCTACCAACGCCGTATTCATACACCAACAAGTGGAAGTGGATTGACAAACGAGTTTGCACAACACTACTATCAAAAATGCAGATTCCGCCCAGCGCAAAATTCTGCAGAGCCGTTGAGCAGCACTTTAACCAAATGCAGTTTGACCTCCAATTTTCACTGATTCGACCTCCTCACGGTGCGTATGAAATCGTCAACTGCCTTCTATACATTTCCATCTTGGCGAAGCGCGGCAGCATCTCCTATCCTATGCATCCATTGTGTGTGGATAGGAATGTACTTCTCAACATTAGTGAATTCCACGCGTTGCACATCAGTGTACGTTCAGACTTATCGTTTTCCTCCACGCAAAAGGGCATGCTATCGTTCTATGCATACTGGTAGGCGGGTACCTCTTGGCCATGTATACGCGCGAAGCCTGAGTAGAGCACGATTCGCCGTATGTGACTGCATTCTCTATGTTCTGGAGCTTTCGCTGTTTGTAGGGGATAGACGCAGCATTTTCACCGAACTGGAGGCCATATTAGAGACCTTGTCACCCAAACACACATTCGGAGTTGTAATCATCGGCGATGTGAGGAGGAAAGAGGAAGTTGGGATGGACCTATTCATGGGCTATGCGAAGAAACTCGGTTTCGTCTGCAACTCTCCTCTAATGTCTACACCAATCAACTGGCGAATATGGCACGTGCTGGATACTGGTGGCCACATTACGAATCGCAGAGACATATTTGAATGGGTGTGTCAAGATGTAATTTGGAGGCGGATGCAAGAATCTGTGATATAATTGGCTGTTGCACCTTGTGAAATGCTCGACCTTTCAAACTACTTCGTTTATCTTGATCATATTCATGTCAGATAAGTACATGCTTCTTCTGTCCCATGCCGTTGTTTTCGTCTATATTGGAGTGCGAGATCTTGTCTGTCACCTAGAATAAAACACCAACAAAAATTTTAGCCTAAATAAGAATTGGAAATTAAAGTTGATTACAACTCTGCATGGCCGTCTCATGAGAATATGATTAAGGGAAGATTGGAATGGTGATTCGATTGCAAAGTAGGACCAAGAGCACGAAATTTCGTGCACTAGTTGGCAAATAGATGCTTGGGCTAAGTGCGTGTGAATCCCCAGCCAAATGGAGTTGGACTGATTAGGGATGTAGGGATGTAGAGAATCAGAAAGGAATAAATGAGTGGAATAAAACAGCAAAATACGTATGAATTGTGGCCCACTAATTAAAATTGTCACGAAATTATGAACAGGCAGAACAAATGCGTTAACTGAAATGAGGTCTGATACGAGAGACAGATGGGCTGTTGGGCATTTCGGAGGCTCAAAGAGACCAGCTTTAAGCAATTTGGAAGTACGCTGACATGCCTAAATATTCTGACAGTTTTAACTGCTATAAACAAAGAAACCAAACAGGCAGCCCAATCCTTTTTATCTTACCGTTTCTGCACGCTCTTCTACCGTTCAGAACATCAAGCAGCTTATGCAGACCACTGCAGAGGCTCTCCATCACCAGCATCTGATACGAATTAGGAAACAATAATTATGTAAGTGCTGAGAGTGTTTTAGTTCATTGCATGTGGCAAAGGACCCACCCGAGTTTACTGCTTGAACATGACAAAAATAAGGCAACGTAAACAGGAAGTCAACAAAGTTAGGCCTTGGGAAGTACCGCAAAACACTGACATGGAGGTCTAAACAGATTCGATTGCAGTTTCTAGCATCGCATTAATGAATACATTGATGGAGTGTGCTAAGCTCGCTCGTAGAAGCGTGATACATGAGATAGAGAGAGGAAAGAATTCGCAAGGAAGTGGATGTTGGATAATAAGAAACCAAAAATATATATTTATGGGTCAAATGAACCAGGCAATGGATAATTTGCAATGGTGGAGAGGTGGTTGCAGAGATGGATAAGGGGAATGGTTGGTTGCATTCGAAGGTCCAAGGTCAATACAGATGGTGATGAGCACAGCGGGAAGGTAATGAAATTTGTTACCATGCGTGGAAGTCATGTAATCAGCCTTTGTGCAATCGCNTAGGTTCTAGGCTCGCATTGATGAAAATCATTGATGGAGTGTGCTAAGCTCGCTCGTGGAAGCGTGATACATGAGATAGAGAGAGGAACGAATTCGCAAGGAAGTGGATGTTGGATAATAAGAAACCAAAAATATATATTTATGGGTCAAATGAACCAGGCAATGGATAATTTGCAATGGTGGAGAGGTGGTTGCAGAGATGGATAAGGGGAATGGTTGGTTGCATTCGAAGGTCCAAGGTCAATACAGATGGTGATGAGCACAGCGGGAAGGTAATGAAATTTGTTGCCATATGTGGAAGTCATGTAATCAGCCTTTGTGCAGTCACATGATGAAATTCGACTCCGAGGCTCAAAAATATGTTCTTTGCCTCAACTGCAGTCACCTCATCACAATTGCTTCCATGACGACACACTTTCACCTCTCTCTCTATCCAATTCGACATCAGTCACATAATCAACGCCTATTTAATAGCGAGATGTTCCCACCTGTCTCCACTTCAACTGCAGTCATATAAACGACGTCTTCTCACTAGCGAGAGCCTCTGCTCTCTCCGCCTCAACTACAGTCGAATTAGTAGCACCCAATTCTCCTCGCTCTTCACTTCAACTGCATTTGCATCATCAGATCCGATCAATTCACGCAGAATTTTCCTTTCTCGCTGCCCACTTCTTCTGCAGCCACGTAGTCGACTTCTATTCAATTGCGATTGACTCCCTTTCCTTTCGCTTTGACTGCAGTCACGCGATGACAATCTATTTTTCGTCGTTCTCGTCAGTTAGTACATGCACTCTTGAGTCGGTTGCTTGGCGATGAATGCCATTCAGTTGTAGCGCAGCTACCAGCGAATCCTCGCATATTTTCCTACCATTCTATCCATACTATTTGTCGATGTTTAGTGGTTTTTACAGTGCCTTCTTATTTCCAGACGCACTTCTTTCATTAGGACACTACTTACATAAGGCCATTTCTCCCATATTTGCCACCTATTTGCTGACATTGCCAAGAATTTATGGCTCAGATCAGTGCGTCTGATCGCCAAAGAGATTGCGCTAATAACATAGCAACTTGACATTCAGCAGTAGAAGACAGCCACATTCCAAAATCAAGCCATTTTAGACAAATGCTAAACTATCTGCACCGACTTCATACTTGGCCAGAAGGTCGCGTACAATTTCGTGCCTCAATGGCATCAAAATATCAGCTAGTTGTGCCAACCCACCTACATCATTCCGCCCTTCAGATGGCTTCATCACTTGTGAAAGAATTCTGAACACGCATCAATCTTTACATGGAAGTTTTTAATCATTAAAGAACATGAGGTCGTACAAGTGCTAGCAGCATTGATAATGATACCTACTAAGTTTGCTATTTTGGAAACAGAATTCGGCGTATTTACCAGTGGTCAAGCATGCTGCACTGTAAGGTACATGGAATGGAAGTNACACCAACTTCATACTTGGCCAGAAGGTCGCGTACAATTTCGTGCCTCAATGGCATCAAAATATCAGCTAGTTGTGCCAACCCACCTACATCATTCCGCCCTTCAGATGGCTTCATCACTTGTGAAAGAATTCTGAACACGCATCAATCTTTACATGGAAGTTTTTAATCATTAAAGAACATGAGGTCGTACAAGTGCTAGCAGCATTGATAATGACACCTACTAAGTTTGCTATTTTGGAAACAGAATTCGGCGTATTTACCAGTGGACAAGCATGCTGCACTGTAAGGTACATGGAATGGAAGTGGCTGATGTCGTCTACAAAGTTGAATTAGAAGTAGTGGAACTCGGCAGTATTATTCCATTTTTTATTTTTGCGCAGGATTTCGGCGCCTCTCAAAGGATTTATATCAGGTATTGCCATGGATCGAGGGCAGAGGTGAGGGAATGAGCAAACAACTGACCAATGTTATTCCAAGTGAGTGCAGCATGGCGCACAGTATTTGCCAGTTCATGCCTACATTTTGCGCCTATGCTACTACTTCTAGGTCGATAGCATGTAGGCTGATGTGGCTGACAGCGAGGTGGGATTGAGAGTGATGGAAGAGGAGATGGAATTGCATGAACAGGAGTGACAGAAGCTCCCACTATATCAAAGATGACACTGATCATTTGCATACAGTGCTCCAGTTATACTACTTATGAAACAACTGTGTCAAGCTCCACTCAAATCCGATTTCGAAATAATAAGTAGATTGAAATTGCCTTTGATGACCTNATGAAACAACTGTGCCAAGCTCCACTCAAATCCGATTTCGAAATAATAAGTAGATTGAAATTGCCTTTGATGACCTTGTCAAGGCGGTAGGAACCACACTCCTGACCACAGCGCAGACTAAAACAGCGCCCTTAGACACCCATCACTTATATCGATGTCACAGATAATCAAGTCATTAGCTCGCACGTGCCATCTTCGCCAATTTATTAGTGCAGCCATTGGAGTAGAGCCATTGGGGAATCCAAGTTTGTCCGGAAGCGAGGATGGAAATGGATTATATAACCAAACGCATAGGCCAAAGCTGATTATGCTTAAACTCTCCTAAGGAGTTGCCGAACTGCAGAAATCCCCAGAAGAAGAGAGAAGGTCTGAAACGCTGGATGCGTGTTGGAAAGTCGAAGGCTATGGCTCTCAAGCGTCCAAATCTGACCAACATTTGACCAATGAAGGCAGAGGATTTGCGCGATGGCATAGAGTGTTGACCTTATCTAGGGCCAATAATGTAATATGGTCAACTCTAGCGATTGTGTCACAATTTGAGGCAGAGGTTGGCACCAGTTGTCGGCCCAATTTTGCATTAACTATGCGCAATTTCTCTGAAAATTCTGTTGCGATCCTGTTTCTGGAAAGTGAGGTAGATATGTGAGAGAAAGGAATGATGTAATATAGTGAACGAAGTTATCACAGATGACTGAATGCGACTCTTTTAAATGCGCAGGTTTATCATTTCGATGTATGCAAGTTTAGGAATGAGGTCTTGAATCTGTGTAGGCTTCGTGGCATTTGATAGTGGCTTCTAATTAGCAGCAATTATTGTAATAGCCGTAACATCCCATATCACATCGCATCGTCAAACGTACAAATTGCGGTTCTAATATTGAAACCATACCACACTTTTAGAACCTGTAATGAAATCGTTGAAGCGTGACTCTATTAAATAAATTAATGTGCTAAAGACGACCTCCATGTGTTACAGCATCTACCTTTCCATCGCTTCGTACAAGTGAACTGCACTTCTGCTACCAAGTTTGGTAGCGAATGGTAGAATACCTGCCACAAGTCCATGCATTTCACTTTAGGCCGAACTCAAATCAACACCTGCATCTCTGCCAAACAAAAGTGGTCTTGGTGATAAGATTAAAAGTTATCATGCAAAAGGAATGCTCGCCCTACCCTCTTCTCGAACATCCCTCCTGTCTCTAAAATATTTGCAATCCTGAATCAAACTCTGCAGAGGCTTTGCAACAGCTTACTATACATGTTAACTTGCCTGACATCCCTACTCTCGATGCCTTAGTTCGGCATGCCTGTCCACCTACACTGCAAACGCATCACATTCGCCTGCCGAACACTGATGCAAGACCACCAAATGATATTACTCCCACCCTTTACTCTATTTGAAACACCTCTAACGCCAAATCAAGTTCATTTTACTTGTAACCTGTAGCACTGAACTTCTTCTTCTATTCAGTGAATGTTTTTTGATTGATGGCATGAATTGTCAAAGTTGAGGGCCGCGTAAATGCAGTCGCAAAGACGTGGATCGTTGCACTAGTCTGATGAGGGCAACCTCGCTCAGCCTTAAATATGTATTGACACTCCATGGAGTGACGTGGCACTGCTTCAATATCCACCACTTATTTGGTGCCTCCTCCTTGATCCCGTGGCTCGAGTTCACCTACTGGATAGTATCTTTCAGATGCACGCATTAAATCCCCTCTTCTTCTTTTAGGTATCAAATCCATTTGGAAGAAATGTGTTTTCGAGAGTTTGTCTTGACACCACGAACAAACGTGATCACGAATCGATAAAATAGACGTGCGATTCGCTGGCTTATAGCTGTGCTGCAATCGCAAGAATCAAAACAGCCAAATCCTTCCATTGCTTCCATTTCTGCACATGCACACACATTGCAACCCTACCAACATGACTGCATGGAAGGCGAACTGTCCTACTGCCTAATCGTAATTCCCCTGCTGGTGAGTTTTGTGGTCGGCTTCCGCTTCTTCGAATGTCTTTTGCACACAACGAACATGGATACAATTGGCAGAATAACTGCAAATGCACTCAGTGTGTACTAACTACTGCATTTAACTTCCTTTACTTTCCTCATTTGTGGACATTGGGCGCATTTGCAGCCCAACTGAAGGAATAAACTGGAGAAGCGTTACAATGGAGGGGTAAGCATACCATGTAATCTCCAGCACCACAAAGCTTATTTGTTCGATCCCACCACTGCTTCCTCATCGAGCATTTCATTTTGCATGTCAGACATAAAATTACCAAATTGATGATCGTGGGGTGTGTAGGAGTAATATGGAAGTAGGCGAAGCAGACTTCAACTGAATGGATGGTAAAGAAGCTAAAGGCTGGATCGATGACCGCAAAGATTGCAGTGTTAGTGCAGCAGACTGATCCGAAGTGCAAGTCAACGTTGCCAAGAGGAGTTGCATGATCATGAATGGTGAGATCAAAGCAGTGCTTTTCAAGAAGCCTACCGTTGTGCAAACTTAGCACAGTACTAAACACGTCATGCCAGAACATTATCCGCTGCTCTCAGACTGTTCGCGATCGTACTGAAGGTCAGGGCCACATTATCCGCTGCTCTCAGACTGTTTGCGATCGTAATGAAGGTCAGGGTCAAATCGCTGTTAAGAGCGTCATTCAAATGAGCGCCAATAGAATGCTAATGAATTGAAAAGATTTCGTGCCCCTTCATTCCCTTACCGCTTGGCTGTTTAAACGCATTGCACTCATTGAGAAGCCAAAAGATTATTCGCATCCATTTGTAAGTGGTGTTTGGCTAAAAGTCATGACCGTATGATTTATACTGCGATATATTACGCAAACGTAACTGGAAAAGGGATGTGCCCTGGCACGCACGTTGTACAGAAAATGACAATTAGTTTATTTTGATGGCATTCAGAGATCCATGTAGATTTTGAAATGAAGGGACGATGTAAGCGCAGTTAATACGTGAACCTGTTTAACGAAACGGAGAAAGATAATCCCATCTGCAGATGACAGGGACAAACCGATTTTAAAAAAATCCAAAGAAACCCTGGGGTTTGGATTGCATCTAAATAAAAAGATGCTTCCAGGTCGGGTGCTTATCCTGATGGATACTTAGCACCAGACACATGCTTGAATCCGACACCTCTGCAGTCACATCGAAACAAATGCACTTCGTTGAATTCCTGCCCGCGTGTGAGACAATATTTTCCGACTCGCCACAAATGACCAGAAGTGCCTTCAATTAAACACGCACTAAATGCAACTCTTTGTGATAAGGTGAGTTGACACGTTCCCCACCAATGCCAAAATTTTGGTTGGTCAGACAATTTGCAAAACAAGTCATAGGTGTTTCTTTCGTGTAGCAAGATTGACAAGGGGTCCTGTTGCTTGTACAGCGAAATCCGTCATCCCTTAAAGTCTGCTAAGCGCACTGTTGTGAAATGCGACGTATGCATAGGCAGGGGGTTGAGTGTAAGGCTCTCGATGCGCCAATGCCGTGGGGTGATCTCACCACTCATAATGATGGGCTGGATTAGGCCCTTTCCTAAATTTATGAAATCAATGTGCATAGGCGCCTTTTGCACGCGAGGCACAGCCCTCTGTAGACATCTCACTGAGACATTGGCTTGCAAATGTCCATGCCAACATCACGCTCCCTTGCTGGTGATCGAACGAAACCTCGATCGAAACACGCAAGGCTAAAGGGTGCTTAGTGTAGCATTAGGATGTACAACTACGGTAGACTCAGGATGGTTGGGTGGTTGTAAGCAATACGGAAGCACCAGATTTTGTCCAAATTTTGATCATGCCCAACAACGACGACCTGGCGTGTAACGCATTGGCATGACCAGTTCCTCAACATACAAGGCTGCCGTGCCTTATATTTGTGCTTTAATCGTGCCACAGGTACTCAAATTGGGTCAGCTTATAGCCGTGTTTGACGTGTAAATCCGTGAAGTTTCCACAGTGTATCTGC
>LWMK02000805.1:0-25527 GCA_001693075.2 Taenia saginata
TGATTTTACGCCTCCATTATATCAGTCGTGATATCTGGAGGCATATACTGCGGAGGCAAATTAGCGACCCACCTAGCCAAATTTATCCAGTCTGCCATCACTGCTAGCGTGCAAAGGGTTTGCCGCTAAAATTGTTTGTGTCAGGTTCTCCATTTTAGAACGTGATTGTGCATCAAATGGGTGTTCCCGAGTGTACCCACTTTACGATACGAAATCGATATAGAATTCAATCAAAGTGGAAAATAAGGGTAAGTTAGTAGTACCTCGCTGCAACGTCACACAAGACAGGGCAAACATTGCGTAGAACTAAGCGTGAGGTGTATCACCATGTATGCGGCTTAGCACGGGACTAGACCTCACAAATTCTGCTACGTGCCGCTGTTCATGTTTTGCTATAGATCATGCAGCTTGGCCTTGCGTCTTGTCTGCATCGCAATCAGTTCAGAAAGGGGTGGTTCGCTGACTCAGGACATTTGGCAACAGCAGTCAAAAGTACCGGCTGCAGTCCACTCACCTATGTTCATGAGAGCGCACAGTGATTTAACACATTTATAAACGATATGAACGAAGGAGGCCAATGATGTAAACGATATGAACTGCAAAAATATGCTCCACAGTATCTCCGCGAACGCTTTGGTTGTCAACCGCCTGCGGGTTTGTGGCATGAGGTGGCTTAGACACTTTTGAGCGCCGCCATTCTTCTTTACGAAAAGGAGGTGGTAGGTGCCACGTACCTCGAATGACACATTCGCGTGGATTGACCTATAAGTGTTCAAAGTCAAAGAGTCAGTGGCATGAAAACCAACCTGTCATTTCTGCTTATCGAAGTGAGAGTTTAAGGCTCTTTAGATCAGTTTATTTAAGGAAAGCTATTTAACAGGTAATTTAGGGCCTTTATGCGCATTCAATCAACATGTAACTGTAAGCGATGCTGGCAAATCGACTTGATTTCAGTTTGGCCCCGTTTCGGCGTTGATGAGTGGGATGTGATTTTCATGACAAATTTCATACCCTTAAGGCAATCCAATTCAGTGCACAAATTTTGCTTCGCCTCCTCCCAAAAAGTTGAATCCATGTAATTTTGTCCTTGATGTACTACAATCTTTAAAAGTAAGCTGCCGATTCCTTATGTCTATTTATACGCCACTGTACAATTGCTGCATTATGCCTCTCTTTTATACCTACTTTATATGCATTAACCATCGCCGAACCGGAGACAGCAACAATATTTCCAGATGCACAGGCATGTAATATCTTGCTCAGTACAATTATTGGCTATCTATCACACTTCAGAAGCACTGCAATGCATTGAGTTAGGCTAAACTAATTCACACCACACCAAACTAGGACAAACTGTTCAATCATATCAGATTGTGGTCGGATAGGAGAGTCAGGCCTCCACATCTGACCCAATTTGACATCCTGTTGTAAAGTTTGATCCGGCTGCTGCCTTGTTTGCCACATCGAATCAATCCAACAGATGTAAATGCAGCGTTAATTGTGGTAATATACCCTGAGCTACGGACACAAAGGATCGGCGTACGTGT
The DNA here is from genome assembly GCA_001693075.2 of Taenia saginata. Taxonomy (NCBI): domain Eukaryota; kingdom Metazoa; phylum Platyhelminthes; class Cestoda; order Cyclophyllidea; family Taeniidae; genus Taenia; species Taenia saginata. Next base: position 1,548 of record LWMK02000805.1, read on the forward strand.
AAAAGAAATGATTTTGCTGGTAACTAGCAATGATGTGATACACTATGGGGGTAATTTGTGCAGGACATAAAGTTTTTCCCTGTACCATTTTCTTAGTTTAGTTAGTAGAATGTCAGGCTTTGTTTTTAATGCATAAGTGAAAAAAATAATATCAAAATAATTGGGAGTGAGAATTGAAAATTGAGTAGTTCGTGGTTGTTGAGGAACTTGTTTGCAGGGATGGGAGTGGGAGCAGTGTCTCGGGCTTCGGGTTTGAGGCTCAGACGGATCGCACGTTTTCCTCTCGTTCCAATTGTTAATGAGTCATCATTTCGGGGATTTGCTGCGTCTAACCTTTCTTAGTTGTCTCTTAGTGCTCATACTTCATCCAGGCATCTGGTCGTGGTCCACAACGCCCTTTCCGATTGTGTCGAAGCGAACTGTACTATTGCCATCACTGTGGATACNTGTCGCAATATTATTCGCTATTTCGTCATGCTTCCTAAAGTGGATGAGATCGTTAATAGCGCCAATTCATGCTCTTACTTTTCGCTTGCTAACAACAGTCTTAATCTGTAGTCTCGAAGAAAGATAAAGTCGTCAACCCATAAATGCCTTTCATAAAAAGACTGACTCAGTGTTCATGATTTTAGCAAAGCTTAAACATCTAATTTAACATTTGAGAGCATCACAACATGCGCCTACTTTGAGCACTTGGCTCGAAACTCCTAACAGATTTCTAAAGGCGTCGAGAAATCCAGAAGCGTAATTTTGTAATGCAACAGGGTCTTGAGAATTAGCTGCCGGAAAAACTTCCCATTAAAAGGAATATTGCTGGGTTTTAACCAAAAATTTGAACAAGACATGCACTGCATGCCCGCGAGCTTATTTATCATCCGTTCCGATTGCTGTATTTGTGAACAGGTGAGGATAGCAAGGCTACCCTTTCTTGAGTTTGCTCATGAATGGACACAAATAGAAAATTTGATGGCAGTCGTTATAATCCTCCAGCTAGCGAAATGGCTGTTGGCGCACTTTAAAAAAAGATGCAGGTAAAGGAAGTGTATGGAACGTTCTGGCGTTAACGAGGAATTCGCTCACTGATAGTCAGCTTAGCAGAGATGACGATTGTGGACAGGCTCGAAAGTCGGATGGAGGATCAGACTGACGCTAGCCCGATGTCAACGGATTGAATCGTGTTATGTCGCCTAGGCTGAAAGACGTGGGTTGCATGATTTTTGACGCCGCACTATATCTTTCGGTCATGACTACTACAGGTAGGGCAAACGTGAGCTCTAATCAAGATCTATGGTGATTACTTGCCTTTCAGCTTCTGCATTGATACCTCTTGAATGAGGAAATTAAGTTATGAGGAGGAATGTTGCATAAAATGATATGATTCTTTACAAAAAGATGCTATTATGGTCGGCATATTTGCTGTGGCAATTCGGAGAGTTCGTTATGCATTCATAAGAATTGCCGTTTCAAGAGCAATACTTCTTTTGCTAAATTTACCGTGCCGCTGCTGCACTGGTTGTTCTTTGCATAGCCTTCCTGGTTCCTAGGTCCAAGCAAATGTTTGTCGAAGGAGAAAGTGGAACCGTGGTAGGGTAGGATGGCGCATTAACCACAGCGTTGCCAAAATTCTGTCCACGACGAAAGTGGTGCTTCAACCGATAAAGCAAAAGTTTCCATTGGCTGTGTATAGTAGCAGTATTTGTATCAAAATAGCTGATTACAAGGTGTCCATTCTGAGCAGTCATGCTGATTTAAACGTGTGCTTTTATGAGAGCTCATGAACTTCATTCGCCTTCTCTGTCAAAGGACAGGTATTTGGTATCACTGAAGCAGAATCTAGCCCAACACATGAACTCCATTTCGGCCCAAGCCACAATTTACCCTAGTCTTATCTCATATCAACACCAAATAAATGTGTAAATGTACAAATCGCTGTAAGCTCTTTTTTACGCACACTGGCTGAGTGAAAGGGAAGGCGTCGATTCGATTTTCTTGTTCGTCCTGCGTTACCCTGTTAATCACAGATAAGTCGGGTCATAGATCAAGACGCACTGTTATGGGAGTAGTTAGTCTAAAACTAAAACGCAGGTACCACCGATCTGTGGCACTGCTGAGTGGAACTTTGTAGTAAGAAATAGTCGTGTAAAATGAGTATGTGGCGAATTGAGTTAGAAGGACATATCATGTGCAGGAGTGTGTGAGTTCATGTAGGCTTACGTCATTCCTTATCATTGGACAAGGGAAAAGCATCTGGGCCATCGTGCTTAAACGACACGAAACGGACCAATGCGTTAACGCCATTTTAAGGTCACCTAATCACCCCCTTCCTCTCCATCTTAACCGCCAGTTTTTAGGCCTCGTCACCACTGCTCACGGCCAATCTAACTTGGCTTTAATTGGTAACGGTGGGTTTCTGCAAATTCAATTAACTTCAGCATGCCTCTTTATCTTTATTGCCTCCCATTTGTTGCTCTTCTTGTATCCTCTGTCGTCAAGTTGCCTTCAACCCATTCGGTGTCATTAACTATGACCTACTTTCGCTATACTTTAGAAGCAACGCAAAATCACCGACTTTCCAGCCGAATTAGCACTTCGAATATGCAAATTTCTTGATGTGGAGGATTTGATAAATGCCTGCAATATTATTCCCAACTGGCGATGGATACTGTCAAGTCTACAATCAAATCAGGCAATGACTCGTCATATCAGTAACTGGAAGTGGCTAGATAAGCACCTCTGTTGCCTCCTCTTTTCTCAAACCTCCCCAACCGTCGATGGGAATTCGCTTCCTGCTATCGAATATCATTTGAAGAAAAAGAAATTGTCTCGACAGTATTCATCTCAGTCAAGCCCTTCCTCTTCTCGACGTCTTATCAATTGTTGCCTCACATTCTCTGCTCCGCGCTCTACAAGTACGATTACTACTATCCCATTATGTTTACCATAGCCCTCCATGGATCGCCAAGGCGTGGTCCTCATCGCTTCGATTTTATTAATATTTTGAATTATAACTATACTGCTTCTGAGAGCGGATATGATAGTATAATATATTATGATGAATTCGAACAAAGAAAATTTGAAGGTGATATCTTGAACTACGACTGCTACGTATTCCTGATGGATCCAGATTTTCGTTCCAGGCATCAACTACTGCACCTCTTGGATGCCATTAGACCGCATCAAATATTAATCATAGCCATCTTGCCAAGGAGTCGGGATAATCCAATAAATGAAATGCACGTCTTTGCAAAGTTCATTGCAAGTTTCAACAACTTTGCGGACTGCCCACTTGCAACTACTGCGGTGGATTGGCGATTGTGCTGTGTCAGGCTGCTGGATACCGGAGAGGTCAATTTGGAGGAGTGGATGCAATTCGTCAATTACGACTTCCACTTTAAGGGCATTGGCAGTAGACGCAAGGAAGGAGGCACTTCATCCAAGTATCAATCTCTTAGAAGGCCCCCATTTTTCCTGTAAATGCGCGCTTAAATGCTTTCTGTTTTTCTTGGTCACCGTATTTTCCCTTTCTCAGCAATATTAGTGGCTCTTAAAACGGCTTGCTTAGGTTTACTTGCTCCAAGTCATTCGTTGCATTGATTTTTAACCACTCTTGTGCTAAGTAATTAACTTTGATAGCTTAGGTATCACGAGTGGTTGGAGGTGGACTCCATAAAGCACACACACTATGTTTAAAGAGGTGAAAGGCAATCCCACAGCTCTGCTAATATTTTACTCGGGACGCAAAACCATTTTTTTGGTTTAAATCCGTGCTAATTCTCTTGGCTACGTTGCCATCATAAGGATGGGGAATAAATAGTGCGTTAAGGAAATTCAAAAAGGTGGTTTGCATTGCATTTGATGGCTGTCTACATTTCAGATCCGACAAATGGCGCCTGAAGTGGTGAGAACGATCGTAAAGTCAGCTGTGTGTGGGGCAACGTTAGTCGTAATTAAAACAAAGCATCATTGGCGAAACAGATTTCTGCAGTGCCTATACACACTTGTTTCACAGTTAGTACTTTGTGGTTGTGATGACGTGCCCATGTTAAGGCAGAGAAGACGGGCGGAGATTAATAGGGGTCAGTCCAAATCGGTTTCCATGCCAATATTTTGCAAAGCCATCAACCTTTAAATGTCTTTGCGCGCCTCTTGGACCTTGGGTTCAGTACAGCTTCATCTATTCATCCAACCACCAAACCCACCTGCCCACTTACTTGCCGAACTCATGTGCATGCTGTGCTATTTATATTCGGTCTGACATTTGTATTTTGTTCACTGCAAATCCGGGTAAACGATGATGCGTCTACTTTCTTCCATGTCCTTCTGCTCACTCGCAATTCGCTAGCGTCAGTGTTCTGCACGGATTTTGAGATGCTAGACTCGGAATTTGTTGCATTGGAGGCAGCGCGAAACAATGCGACCACGTTACTTCTTCTAAGGTTCCATCATTTCCGTTTGACAACCCAAGTCTTCACATGCCTTTTATTCCAGCATTTGTGCTCTGACCCATTTACCTTTGCAAGGCTTTCAGCATGACACCTGCTGCGTCTAAGTGGGTGGTATACAGTGTGGAGGGCATTGTTATGCCCCTCCATATGCAACCCTCACACAATTATGTCTGGCGCTAAATCGGTTGAGGCACATTTGTTTGCACAAGCAGTGTGTAACCTGGCCATGAATTATTTGTAAATGAGGAGGCTTTTGGTAAAGTCAATGCGTTCCGCTTTGAGCCGCAGAGCATGTTTCTAATTTGGATATAACTGCTGGAATGTTGAGAGGCCAAAATTGCGATTCTAAACCTACGTGAGCCTGGTCATCAATAGACACGGGTAGAAGTCTACGACAAAAGTCACTTTGCTCCTCGTAATAGCGAAGAGCTTCAGAGAAGGCGAAAGGCATGGAGGGCGTAGGTGGCCTAGGCACCTGTCAACACAGCGACAATGGTCGCCGTGCTGACGCACAACGGTAAAGAAAGGCCATGCTAAAAGCATCCACCTTTAACTTAGGATAATGGTACAGCGTTAGGAAAGCGTGACATCGTGGGTGGCATTAAAATTGGATAACTGAAATGTGGTAAAAAGGAAGAATGGGTATGTAGTGATAAACATAGAAATGAGCAGAGGTGAGTTGAGAAAACCATTATCGGGGGATGGCAAATGCTACATACAATGCATCCCAGAGAAGGATTAGACTGACTTAACTACGACGCATGCTCATTACGTCTCTTCGTGTTGCCTAGTTTTATTCAAGCGCTCATTCCGCGTCTTTAACAAGTTAGATACGTGAATTTCTAGTGCGCTTTTGCTTTCCTGTCATAAAAAGCACAAATGGAGCCTTACGTGGCTCATGATCACCAGCAATGATGATAGTCGTCTTCGAATATCTGCATGGATGTCTTCTGAATTAGGAATCCGATTTGTTTAAAGAAATGTGGCGTTAAATGTCACTGACATGGCTGGTCTAGCTGCAGAGATGTTTTATAGCGATGGAATGATTTTGCATCCATTAAAAGGAGGCGTTTATTCCATCGTGTCACCGTGGTTTGGTGATTACACTTGCAATCGTTCTTGGTGCATAGACAAAGTTAATCTATGCCGAAACGGGGGTGAAGGTAGAAATGCTGTTAAGTCCTCGCACAGGGGACGTTTCGCCGAAAAAGCTAAGGCATATTTGCTGGCACTACTCGCTCCTTGCCATCCAACTACTTTGTTTAATGCTAGTGTCTTACCGCTGCGTGTAAGACATCATTTAATGGCTTAAAACTCCGACGACGTGCGATGACACCTCAACGGTAGTGCCCAATACTAACCTACCATTTACTCCTTTAAGCATAATGTGTGCCTTCTGAACCCTTTTCTAAACAAAATTATTTTTACGCCATCATGGAAGGCAGTTTGACACGAGATCTACAGAATGTTCCTGCATTGTGTAAAATTAGTAAGCCAGTGCTAATTGTTCTAAAGGCCACCAAACTAACCTAAAGAGGAGGAAGCAGTGCGTCCCAAGATGAAGGGTGCATTTGAGGTGGTAGTTACAGAGAAGGGCGGCGTTTGTTGGAATTGCCAATGCTCTTGAAATGCAAGCCGTAGTGAACAAATTGTGACGACTCGTTTGAATCAATTTGTTCGTCTGCGGGGCATTGATACCCAGCGGATGTCTACCCAAGTTTTATTATGCATCAACAGCAGTTGTAGTGCGTACTAAAAACCTCAACTTTTATCATATGGCCATCAATTGATAGAACTTACATTGTACGGAGCACGCCTCAGCAAAGGGCAGGAGTGAAATGTGCAACAGATTTCGCAGAAATAGGGGTGCTCATGCAATGCGGAGACACAGTAGGTCTGAATGGGACAAGAAAGAGCAGCTCATGGTTTGCCGAAGAGTGAACTAATCAAATCGGTTTAAAAGTCGGAATTTCTGTTGTGTCCAGGCGTTTGCAATCGACTTGCCAAAATCAATCTCCAGTTAGAGATGGTGTTACAACCCTTTCCAAAGTACCCATATGAAGGAAATCGCATATTCTAAGCTCCACTTTTGGTGTAATGCCAGCGGTTTAAAGTTTTTGAAAGTGTTAGCAAAGTATGCCAACGTCGGTGGCACAAAAATGGGCTGTCGAAAATGTGACCCTAAAATTGACAAGCGAGGGAATAAATGAGAGTTGGTAAAGAAGGGGGGAAAGGAGAAAATTGGTGGAGGCTACTGACACCCACCATTTTTGAAATGTGATGGAGTTAATTGACTGCTTGATAGAGGTACGAGGTTTGAATGCTTACGCCATGGGGGGGTGCAGGGGGAAGGAAGAAGGGGAGATTGGATCGACCTCGCAATGACGTCAACACATTGGATCGTTTCGTGATGTCTGATGTGACTGTCACGCGACCACCTCATCTGGACAGATTGCTCCCAGTTGTCCAATGGTAAGGAAGGATGTACACAAAGCGGACGCGGTGGAATTAATATGAATGTTTGCTAGCGCCGTAACTGGCCACAGGAGTAGTGTGTGGGCCTCAAATGAAGGTGGAAGAGATTTATTTTTCTGCAAGCAGTTGACAATCATCGCAACGTTGCTGTGATGCTGCTAAAAAAGACAGCAGATCTTTTGACATCGATTGCATACATCAGCAGCTAAACACAATTCATGCCCAATATTGTTTGTTTGCATTACATGCTACACCTAATCACTTTTAAATTGAACTAGAAACAGAGGTTCAGCGACAATTTTTAAACACAATATTGCGTTCAATTTTAGGAGTGATAATAATTGAATGTCTTGCAGTACATCATCGGTGCTTGTTCCGATACAGACAAGCGGACATTGCGTGACTGACCTATGCCTGCTGGGTTAAACCCCTTTGAAAGCCAAATCTCCCAATGCATCAAACGCATCTATTGTTGTTCACTCGACTGGCAGGCTCTCACAAGCTGCATTGCTTATAGCGTGACTCCGAATCGCGGCACGTAACTCAGCCCCTCAGCACTGAATAGTGAGCATATTCATAGATTCCTGTCAATTGAGGCGCGACCTGTTTGCACCTCATTTCCTACACTAATGCCATGATAATGTTACCTTTGTGCATGCCGTATTTGGATCTCCTGACATGTACACCTACGCACTTTGTAAAGGCGAATAGGGAAGGATAGTGGTAATAACATTTCATTTTCTTTCCACTTCATCCAGTGTTAAATCCAGGCTTCACCACTTCTTTTCCACCCATCCATCCATTCACCCATCAGTTCTGCGCTTCAGCATTGCGAAGTATTACAAAAGGATAGAGGGTACCGCAGTAGTAGCAGTGACGATCTCTTTTTCACCAATTATACCTTCTTTGGATGACACAGATATTGCTATAAACACCGAGAAAATAAGAACTTCCCCATCAATTCATGCGCTATTTGTCGGATGGAAAGCTTAACGTCCCTCTAATACTGTGCAAATCCTCAAATTTTAATTTATTTGAAACCTTATCCTCACTGCTCAACGTTATAACACGGCAGACTACCTAAACCAATGGGCATGGCTCTAAACTAAAAGTATTGTGATGTCGTGGATCAAAAAATGTTTAGGGACTGTGGAACCTCCCTCCTTCTCCACAGCCATGGAGAGGGGCGGATTTAACGTGTCCGAGTCGTGTATGTGTGTGTGTGCGTGTTGGTCAACTTTAATGTGTCAGGTGGCGCTTTGACTATGATCCGCAACAACTGCCATTCACAACCGCACCTAATAGCCTCATATCAAGGCTCCTCATGCTTTGACTCCTAGCTAGGTAAGCGTCCATTTCCTCCATATTGTTTGCTCTCAAGTTTTTCTTTGACTCTGACGCGTACATGATCCTTTGTTCCAAGAACAGCATGGCTTACAATTAAAGGGAGGGATTTCGTTAGAGGCCATTTACATAAACTGGTCCGAGTCATAATTGACAGACTACCGGTTGTTGTCTTTAAACTTGCTCAATTGCTGGCCAGAGCAGACACGCGGAGTATTCCTGCGACGCTGTTGGGATTCATCGAATTGCTGGAATCGGAAAAGGTTAGTTTTAACATGGAGCCTTTGCCTTCAGCAACAAAATGCGCAGCCAGACAGGTTGATAGTGATATTCGATAGTCTTGGTAGTCCTATGAAAATTTCATGCTTAAAACACCAATGCCCGTGCAATTTGCAGTTCATTGACCCTGCAAGTTTACCGGTCGAGAATGTAGATCCATTCGTGCCGTATGCCTGGATTCAAATCAGTAGACGAATTCTTGCATTAAACAGCTTTCTAGCATATACAAGGACCGATTTACAGTAAAAGGTAAAAAAGCTTGTCACTTCTACTTTATTGACTAGCTAATGACTGCTATCAAGATGCACAACTGAGTATTAGCTTACAAACTTAATAAAAAAAAGATAAAACAATACCAATGTCACATTTAATATTAATCTAGCGATCCACAGTGTTTTTTATTTTCATATGTTCATTTGTGCTAATTCTGCATTTCAAAAGCAAAGTAGGCAGTAAACACGAGTTGCGTTTCAAGGTACTTGCACTCATGGCTCTTCCGATGGGACGTTGACCGCATCATGAGCACCACTTTCAATTTCACTACAAACGATAGTGCCCCTTCCTTTACTGTTGCCTCATTCAGCATAGTGGCATACAGGAGCAACAGTCCTCAGTCGAATACAGTGCGAAGGGATTTGACTTGATGGGGTAGGAAATGGCTGTAAGAAATAGCACAAACATGCGGAACTTAGTCCGGAAGAAGAAGAGGGAGTAGCAGGAAACCAATGACCTGCAGCGTCCCACCTTTGTCACCAGCAAATCTACTTACCCAGATCGATGTGACATACCCTCGATGGAGCGCCAAATCGACGAGCATCTCTGCAAGGCTCTCGCTGACGCCTTCCCCCGCTGTACTAATCAATATTCAACGCTCAACCTTCCCCACCAAATGCACGTTTTACTTAGTCTCCTTTCTTTTATGCTGCCTTAGCAACGCTTGTAAAGCACGAAGAGTTTGAGTTATTTTAGCACCTATCTGGTGCAGCGGCAAGTAAATTTTATCCACGTGGAGGCAAGCACCGTCTCCTACAACTGCAAATGTGCGCTTTGAGACGTTTACACCGCATGAAATAGGAGGCTTACACCGCATAAATTAGGAGCACCACGTTTGAGTTGTTAGCACATGTACCCACATAAAGTACACGAAATGAAAGTTCGTGTCCTCCCACTGCATAAATGCTATTAGCTTACGCTAGACCGTCAATATCCTATTCGCTGCCTGTGTGCCTTTTGGTAACTCTCTCTCCACAGAGTTGCACACACCTCAGCCATGTGCAATATGATTCATTCCACAACCTCTTCATTTGCTCGTTCGCTGCTCCGCATGCCACTTACTAACATAACTATGCTTAATGATATTGTAAGAGGTAATTGGTGCTCACTAGTCCAGCTTACACCCGCAGATTATTTAAGACAACGGTAATGCAGCTGGGCACAAAGAGTTAGCTAAGTGTGCTAATGGAAGCAAGACTAGCTCAGAAGGAAAAGGCTAATGAGTCTACAGGAAGTTCGACAACCACAACTTTAGCGTCACCTTAGAATGTGCCTGTATCACCAAAGTTGTCCTATATTGGAGTTTCGACACCTCCAAATGCCTTTTGTACGATGTCATCATGTGAACCTAGTCCTATTTGCAGACCCAATTTCTCGCATTGTAACCATTCACATCTCTCTAATCTTTTGGTCATCTCGAGTCATCTGTCATCCTCTTTTCCCAGTCGTTTCATTCCATGCATCTAACCTGCGTAAAGTCGCACTGGTTTGTTCCGTAATTCTACTTTGCATATGCGCCTTGGTCAGCGATTTTATCCTCAACTATTGCTCGAATGCTAATTATCCCATGTGTAGGAGGCTTGCGAAACGCACAATCAGTTGTTCTTTGTGTTGCTAGTTTTAGAATCTATTAGTTTCATTTCCGTGAGTTGTGTGCGGAATCTTATCAGCCTGTCCAACAAACGAACGAACGTACTTATGTGTGGATGCTTAAGAAATGTGGTAGTGGTCTCGGTGGCCGGGTTGTAAAGAATGCNCTTTTGTACGATGTCATCATGTGAACCTAGTCCTATTTGCAGACCCAATTTCTCGCATTGTAACCATTCACATCTCTCTAATCTTTTGGTCATCTCGAGTCATCTGTCATCCTCTTTTCCCAGTCGTTTCATTCCATGCATCTAACCTGCGTAAAGTCGCACTGGTTTGTTCCGTAATTCTACTTTGCATATGCGCCTTGGTCAGCGATTTTATCCTCAACTATTGCTCGAATGCTAATTATCCCATGTGTAGGAGGCTTGCGAAACGCACAATCAGTTGTTCTTTGTGTTGCTAGTTTTAGAATCTATTAGTTTCATTTCCGTGAGTTGTGTGCGGAATCTTATCAGCCTGTCCAACAAACGAACGAACGTACTTATGTGTGGATGCTTAAGAAATGTGGTAGTGGTCTCGGTGGCCGGGTTGTAAAGAATGCTGGGATCAGCACCATTTCCCTCAAATTCCATTTGATGAGTGCCTAAAGGAGAGCCGCGGCGTTTCTCAGTATGGTCTAAATAAACAGAAAACCACTGCAGGTGTTAGGCTGCTCAAGTATTGCAAATAATTGACTAAAAAGGGGGTCAGATGGCAGTTATGGCCTAAATGCGTCAATGATTTGCACATTGAAATAATTTTTGTTCCTTTAAATGCGTTATTTTTCTTGGCCATGGTCAGCGTTAGAAGTTGCGAACGGAACTCAGTGGATCTGGGTTCAATAGGTAAAAGGTAACGGAACAATGCCGATGACGCGTATGTCCCAAACAGATGATCCTATAAGTAGACTGCACAACGACACGATGGCTTTCTTCCGACCTACTGACGTTCATACATTCTTCCCAATAACACGACATGGAAATCATAGCATTAGATTTGCTGACTGATAGATGCCATCGTGAACATATTTTAATCCACCCCTAAAGATCGCTATTGAGGTACCGAGGATGCAACTCCAATGCTCACCCCTAAGCTAATGTCTGCAAAATTGTTTTCTTGCATTACAAGTGGTAACAGTGGTCCATGCATTCCTTCAATAGGAGCTAAACATAATTAATCTTTAGAAGAAAGATTCAAGAGAATGATTGAGACAGAGGCGAAGAAGTAATAAGTCGCAAGCATGGAGCTGTTGCGCAACGTTCTTCTTTTCTTTCCCTCTTTCTTCCACCTACTCCTAAACCGATTCAATTGCACACTTACCTAATAATATGACTGTGTAAATTATAAGGAAATGGCTTGCCGAAAGAAATTTGATTTTCTTTTAGAATAGCACATTCGAAGAGGCAAACATAGATTTTCCTTCCATGTGATCTACGCTGTATGCTGGATGTGATAACATTGAAATTACGCACGCAAATGAAGTAAGGAATGCGGACATTACAAGAACGGATCGTGGATGAAAAGAATAAGTCAAAACCAGGTGCGGAATAACTGCTTACTCACCGCTCATTCTTCTATTATACTGAGCAAGCTGTTAATATTGGTAAGCTGTTAATATTAGCAAGCTATAAACCACTAACTTTGATCCCAGTTTTTGTGCACTGGATAGCGCATGGATAAGAAGAGCTTTAATAAAAGCAAAGGGGTCAGTTGAAATGAAATTTAAACAGCATAGATTTATACGGGCACATGTAAAAGGCAACAATTAGCACATGTAGAAAAACTTTGACTAGTTGGAAGGTGTGGTTTAGCATTCTAACAAAGATTTCAATAGCGAATTAACATTTGTAACCGTTTAGATCTTTCAACGCTGAGTCGCAGAAGAACGTCTGCTTATAATTAACTCGGATAGCAATTTTTAGGAAACGCACTAAAACTTTGGCGATCAGGGAGGATGGTATCCTTAGCCCTTAAGTCGTATGGTCAGGCTTGAAGCAATGCCATGCATGACGATCGTCTCAATGCAGCTGGCATTTCATCCCTGCTCCTACTTCTTAGGAGTCGCATGAGGACAGAACACCACCCTGCTAGGGCACCTCTTTTTCGGGCACATCATGTGTCGAGAAAAGAAATTGAGGTTAATCTATGGTCCCAAATGAGGAAACTCATATATCCTGCTTTCTAGTGCGTGCCAACTCACTCATAAAACAATCGGTAATTGCATCGAATGCACAAAGTCATAATGGCTTTGCAGCTAGGTGGTGCTCACAATGTCAGTATGAAGAAGTGGCCATCAGCTTTAAAGCAGATTTGCAAAAATGCTGAACGAAATGCCTAATCAGCCAATTAAAATTGTGTCCTGTCGGCACCTTGATCGGTAGCATCAANAACTGGAAGAAAGGCGCACAGTTTATGCGTTTCCGTAACGGACCAAGGATACGGATCGACTGAAAGGGCAAAAGATAGACATTGGTAACGCGGCAATTAAAAGTTCAGCCGGAATACAAATTACAAATTCATAATGATTTGATGTGCTTACCTTTTTTTCCAAGAGTAAAATGGGATGGAAGACCTGACAGGTGGGATCTAAGATGGGCTGAGGTAGTAAATGTAAATGGGAAACATAGATGCTGGCATAGAACAGGGCAGGAAGCGGTAAAATNTCAGAACCTCAGTCGGTAGCATCAAATCAGATTATTGTTTTACCCTTCAAATAACTGCATAGTGACGAATCGTTCTGCTTTCACTTCTAAGGCAAGCGTATGCTCGCGTTCTATAGTGGACCTGCAATAACGACTGGAAGAAAGGTGCACAGTTTATGCGTTTCCGTAACGGACCAAGGATACGAATCGACTGAAAGAGCAAAAGATAGACATCGGTAACGCGGCAAGTAAAAGTTCAGCCGGAATACAAATTACAAATTCATAATGATTTGATGTGCTTACCTTTTTTTCCAAGAGTAAAATGGGATGGAAGACCTGACAGGTGGGATCTAAGATGGGCTGAGGTAGTAAATGTAAATGGGAAACATAGATGCTGGCATAGAACAGGGCAGGAAGCGGTAAAGTACGGTCACTAGTAAAGCTTAGTGCAGTCTGATTTACTTCCAGCAATGAATGAACAGAGCTTGTGATTTGATTTGTGTCATTTTGCAATACTAAATCCACTAAATCCACGCAAATGGAAGTTTGGATGAGAAAAATGCTGTTATTATTGGTAAATGTGGCGGAAGTGCGAATTTTCACCTCTGATCTGANTGGTAACGCGGCAATTAAAAGTTCAGCCGGAATACAAATTACAAATTCATAATGATTTGATGTGCTTACCTTTTTTTCCAAGAGTAAAATGGGATGGAAGACCTGACAGGTGGGATCTAAGATGGGCTGAGGTAGTAAATGTAAATGGGAAACATAGATGCTGGCATAGAACAGGGCAGGAAGCGGTAAAGTACGGTCACTAGTAAAGCTTAGTGCAGTCTGATTTACTTCCAGCAATGAATGAACAGAGCTTGTGATTTGATTTGTGTCATTTTGCAATACTAAATCCACTAAATCCACGCAAATGGAAGTTTGGATGAGAAAAATGCTGTTATTATTGGTAAATGTGGCGGAAGTGTGAATTTTCACCTCTGATCTGATTAAGGGCTCTGCTCTTGGTTGTAGTTTATCCTCTAGAATGGTTACACGCGGGGCAGGGATATAAATAGCTTCGCAATAATATGTACACTTCATGCTTTTAAAAAAATGTGTTGGATATTGTAAAGGTAAACTGGCAGACATAGAGGGATCACAGTCGGAATTGTGGCAAACTTACTGATTGTATACTTAATATGTTTTGCTGATTGCTCTCGAATCATTTTGCACGTATGGCTAGCATTATTTAAGCATTAAATCATACGGAGCTCTCATCAAATCTAACATCCGAATCATCCAAAGGTAGCCTTGCTGCACTATCATAGGTGTGGAGTTTGTTATTATTATTTATTGAGGGGAAACTATTCTAAGTCCTAAAGCCGCTGCAGGGCAATCACATGAAAAGGAGAAATGTGCACTAAAATTTCGGACATCGAATTGGAAAAAGTCACGTGGTGGGTGACTTAAACTTGTTTTATTATTTAAGCTGTTTAATGCTTTTAGCACGAAAATGTCACGCGTGACCTGAATTTTTCAACGGTCTATCCAGTCGATTTCGCACATCAAAGGGACGTTGAGCCCAGATATTTTATGAAACCAATTAAACCTTTCGCCTTCTTTGTTTTTTCAAGAAGTAACTTAAAAGTGATGATCTCTGTTGTTTTCTTACTAATCTTTACAACTCCGGACGTACGCAGTTTTAGAAACGAAGAGCTATCCAATGAACGCTGATATCTCATTATCTACATTCTCGCCTCTGACCTCGTCCGTGCGCCCCAAATGCTGCTCTACAACTTCACTCACAATGTTGCTGCAGCTGTGCGCTTCGCATATTCACTGTTGTCAGATAATAATACGGTTGTCTTCCTTGCTGCTTTAAAGCACTTTTGAGCACCTGGCGGCTCGACGTAGGAGGCTTCGAGAGGAGGCATAATATGCAAAATTCGGAACATTTACAGCAATCAATTTCATGTAGTTTACTACTCATGAGATGCCTCATACAGCACTATCCCTCACAATCGGATCGATAAGTCAGCAGCTCTAACGGGGGCCGCAAATTACAATGACTACTTGTCAAGATTTGGAATGCCCCTATGGCGGATAACTAGTTAAAATGGAGACCAAACGCGGTTCCTTATTGGATGGCATGGACCAATCAAATCCTTGACTCCAAAATGGCGTCATGCCCATATTTGGCTGCTTCCACATGAGGCTCGTCACGACTCGTCGCCTGACTAAGGCCGCCTGATGCACACCATCCCTTTACTCGAGCCTGTGGTTACGTAGTTCCTCGGCTAAAATCGTAGGTGTTTACTTTTAGCGCTATCTACGTCGCGGTGGCTGACGCAGGCGATTAAAAAGGGAACGCCTGACAAAACGCTTGAATGGCTAGGGGCTATGATGCTCGTTTAACTCCCAATTTCGGTAGCGGGCACTTAGTCGACTATTTGTGCCATCGCTGCGTGGGCTGGCTTCCAAGCCATGGCAGTGGTCCAAATTCCTCTCTTTGGCAAATATAGATGCATGCAATCTGGCCGCGTATTATGCTGTCTTTCGGCCTGAGGGAAGTTTCGAGGCTCTGCACAATGCTGTGATAATGCAGCAGGTCGATTGAAAGACTGCTAAAACACATGGTTTCTTGTTTCATTCTTGGTAAAGTAGAACAGGGTATCGATGCGTTAATGCGCGCGCCTATACATAATGATGTGTGTGTGCAAATTGTGAATTATCAAGGCTTGATATTGTCAACTAAATGGTGTACGAAAGCATTTGACTGCTGAGGAGGTCACTTAAAAATATAAGACAAAGTTAAAAGTTAACTGCGCCACAATTTTTGAGCCTGAATTAGGAGGATGTTATTTCCACTTATGCTGCCTCTCAATAAATTCTGCTTTATACTTTCCACCTATGCAAGCCAGACTAACGTTGCTTCTTAAGCTCCTCGCACATGTGCAGGACTAACCGACTCACCGGCTCATTGCCTACTATGAAAAGTATTAGGTTTCTTGTTTCATTCTTGGTAAAGTAGATCAGGGTATCGATGCGTTAATGCACGCGCCTATACATAATGATGTGTGTGTGCAAATTGTGAATTATCAAGGCTTGATATTTTTAACTAAATGGTGTGCGAAAGCATTTGACTGCTGAGGAGGTCACTTAAAAACATAAGACAAAGTTAAAAGTCAACTGCGCCATAATTTTTGAGCCTGAATTAGGAGGATGTTATTTCCACTTTTGCTGCCTCTCAATAATTTCTGATTTATACTTTCCACCTATGCAAGCCAGCCTAATATTGCCTCCTAAGCTCCTCGCACATGTTCAGGATTAACCGACTCACCGGCTCATTGCCTACTATGAAAAGTATTAGTTCGCCAATATTATTATCGAATAAGAGCAACAATAACTAGCATTAAAATATGCTTTAGCTATCGACTAGGAGGATTAAACTCTGAACACCTATCCACTGAATTCGGTGATTTGATTGTTATGATGGAAGATACCACTCGGAGGGATCGACTGGAAAAGCCTCTAGCTTGCATTANACTCTAGCTAGCATTAAGGCAGCCCTTGCCTTGTGACAAGACAGGGGTGGCAGAGTGGAATGGCGTTTGGTGTCAGCGCATCACTTCAACAGGGCAGCAATGTGGCAGTGCTACCATGGTGTAGGTGTAGAAAAAGGAAGTGTCCAAACGAATAAAACGCATGAATAATAAGTCAAATGAATGCTGCATGCAGCACTAAGTGNTTGGTGTCAGCGCATCACTTCAACAGGGCAGCAATGTGGCAGTGCTACCATGGTGTAGGTGTAGAAAAAGGAAGTGTCCAAACGAATAAAATGCATGAATAATAAGTCAAATGAATGCTGCATGCGGCACTAAGTGATAGCATTGGAAGCTCGTTTTGCTATTGCTATTGATGGTGGTTTCGGGCACAATCTGCTTGTGGCTCTGACGTCACGAAGTTAGTTGCGATAAGTTATAAGACCTCGGACGATTTATAGGATTACGAAGCACAAATTCGCGCGCCTCGACACCCATCTAAGCAGAAAAAGGGCAAGCTACCGATTTACCACACCACTGTGATAAAATAATACAATTATATGCGACAACCCAACACCTTCATTGAGCAGGGAGCAACATTGCAAACCAATGAGTTGACGTCACGTTGTGAACGAGTTGTTGTGCATTGCAAGGGCTCTGCATGCGGAACCCAGAGACTTCCGTCGCCAATGTGAATCAATAAACGAAGTGCAGTCATGTTCATGAATGAAGCGATCTGATCGCTATCTGTGGATCAACAGCACCAGTTGGCGCTTTTTGTAATCTTCTCCTTCTTAGAATTGCTCGCCCTCCATATACTCAACTACGAATTTGGTAGGAGGATATACCCTGCAATTTCCCAGCAGCCAGCTATTTTAACCGACCTGAGCTCTTCAAACTTACGCACTCCTTATGTTTTGATGTCTTATTGAGATTTGAGGCGATGCGTTAAAATGAATTGAATTCACCAAAGCTTACGCAGACTTCGAGGAAATGAGTGAGGTGCATGATGAGGAAGGCAAAGAAGAGTACAGATGGGGAAAGATGTGGTAGATATAGAATTGAGGGAAAGCAAGCATTACCGATAGCTGACATAGGTGGCAATATCCACTGACGCTGAAATGTAGCAAGAGGCGAACCCGAATATGGTAGGTGTTTGTTATTGGGGCTGACGGAGACCAAACTCGAGGATAGAACGAAGGTCGTGTGCTCCTTGAGGCGCACAAAATAAAATCCAAGCAGCGGGTTATTTTTGGTCATCTCCACCATGCGTTGCCTCCCTCTGGCTCTCAACATCTTCGTGTCGCTGATTTTCGGAACCGAATATCGGCTCTGCTGAGATGCTACTTAGCAACACTCGTGCCGTAAAACTAGCATACGAGATGGCATTTCAGCATTGTACTGTAGCCATAGTTAATCAAAGGCACCACCGTGACAAGATGCAGTTCTTGAACGCTGAGGATAAAGTATTAAAAACGGTGAATTCGCTAGTTCCCAAAATATTAGCAGCGAATCATGTACTTTATTTCACAACTGCACTGCTTACATTTTGTTTCATTGGGTCACGGTAGTCAAAGCGAAGTGATTTAAGTAGTTTAATGGCAAATAATGAAATCGATGTAAAGGCAGATACAGCTTTCCTGACTTACTGCAGGCGCAAAAATAAAGCATGTTTTTGCCTGCCCCGGTGATAAAATGTGGGACGAAAGTAAGTATTTTACCTTGGGAGCGAAAGGTAATTGTTAAAGGAAATGGGCTGACACCAGTTTGAAATGAACTGATGCTGTTCTTGCATTCACTTTAGAATATAGGGACAGTGAATTCTGCATGATATTCGCGGCTGCCGCCTGAAGAGAAGCATGCATTCGACCGGTCAGGGAGCTAAAGCCATATCATTGGCATTAATAATAATAATAAGCTGCGTCTCAGTAGTTTGAAGAAGAGCTGACTGTGTTTAATGCATGTGAAATCGAATTAGACTCTAAGGCAACTGTTTGAAATCCTGTCGTGGTAAATGGCATGCTGACCTCAAAATACTTAAAACAGCCTCGGATTCGCTTTTTGCTGCTGCAAAACAGATAGGTGGCTGTTGTCAATGCGTCCATTACGAAACAGATTACAAAGGACTAAAGCAAATAATTGCAGAAATCTTCTTGAAGTAATGCTCTGGTAATGCAATTGCAAAAGTAACTTCTGCTGCCCTCAAATGGTGTGAATGAGCTAAAACGATATCCACATCTGCTTGACATTCTCTTTTGATTAACGAAAGGGTGTAGCTTTAGACAATTCTTTTTATCCTATCATGGCTAAGATGGAAATCATACAAAAACCAACTATCAAGCATAGGCAATTAAAGCCAGCTGCTGACAAAAACATCACCATTAAGGAATCAAAGTAAGGCAAGATTTTGTAGATTGAAGTCAAAGTATGGGGACGCAGTCATCCAGTTTCGCTAGGTAATCAAACTGAATTTTTGAGGCAGGTGTCAACGGTAAGGCACTTTTTACTCATTCGGGCTGATAACATAATAACAAATCATTTGAAAGGTTTTTTTCCGCTAGTGACGTCGCGATGCAAATCAAGTACTGTAACGGCGCAGGATTGCCATTTGTGCTATTTGTCAGTTGCCACCCACCAAAAGCTACGAGACGGGTCACTAAACCATAGAATATTTCCTTCCTGTCGACTATGCGTTGTAAGAGTTCTGAAGATTCGCAGGCTATCGCGAATGAGGTGGTACATCTGCTCGGTGATTGTGTCAAATCGCCAATAGACTTAGTTGGGATTTCAGCAATCATATGTCCGCAAAACCTCGGGTATAGTTCTTCGACATACCAGAATACGGTGCCGAGACGACCGCTGGGCAGAGTCCTTTAAATCATTTTCCCAGCAATCGAAATATTTTGATAAGCAATAGCCACGCTGATGTGCAGAAATATTTGACGATGGGCAGAAGTTCACCAGTCTCTACCGTTAAAATTATCGGTATCATTTGAGTATATCCATGGCATGCGAACTGAAGACACAGTGAAACAGTACATACCAAACGCTCTGCAGGGAGACTTGAGTGTCTTATTACACTTGGGGCCAGAGTGTTGGGCGTTAGTACGCGAGCAAGGCTTAGACGGACTGCTTATTGCTACAAAAGTGCAAGAAGGTGGTCATTCTTACCTTCAACAATTCACTACCTTGTCTGTTATCCTGAACTCATACGCCTTAAGCATCCGTTGCTTGCTCAAGCGCGCTGATAGCAAGCTGCCATGCAAAAGCCCTGTCAGGTAAGACGGTGCAACAGTATCAGGATTCTTCCACACCACTTTTGTCCAGGCATATTCGGAGAAAGCAGACTGGTTAGGCAGTGGCATCCTTTGGTGATAGGCGTGCTAAAGGTATGCAGATGTTTGGAGCTTTGTAAAGTGGCAGCGATTTTATCCTCAAGGAAAATAGCGCTTCTCAGCCACGATGTTTAGGTGTGTTACCAGCATACCATTTTAAAAGGTGAGGTTAAGAAAGCAATGTTATGTGTTTACGATCGTTTAAGGCACAAACCTAGTACTATTCCAAGTAGAAAATGTCTGCGTTCATTAATAGCAGCGGCATTTTTAATTATCATATAGAATTTATTACTGCATTTGATGAAAATGTAGCTCGGTTTGGCACATTTTCCCTGACGAAGGGTTATTGCATGAGTGCGCAGCTGCGTATTACGGACGGAGTGGGTTGTCGGTAAGATGGCTTTCATGACGCGGGACGCATCAAACTAATGGTGATCTCCTAGCTGTGGGATTGATCTATACAGTCGTGCCTGCTCTTCTTTTCCGTTGATGTCTAACTGTGTGTTTCGAAACATATTTTTGCCTTTATACGACACCCGTGAATGTAGCCGTGAGATCTTGAGTGCTTAGCTCATCTATTCATCACGAAGCAGTGGGATGATATAACCACGTTGGATGGAAATATAATGGTTAGTACGTCAGATGATGCACAAACGGGCGCCATCCAAGGCACAGATCAGAGCTTTGTCATTGCACACCCTTGGCCAGCAACCTGAGCACGTCAAGCTGACGGAGGGAGTAAAAGAGAAATCGAAGCAAATCATTTTCTTGTTTGGAAAGCCAATGCTGCAAAAGAGCGTCATAAATGTTAAAGAAGCAACACAAAAGCACTCTATCTAACATTAATCAAAGGGAATGGTTGCAAGACCAAAATATGCCAGCTTGGCAAGACCAACTTAAACAACTAATATTCAGTAACACTTCCTAACGCACGGAAGCGTAGCATTTCACTGACTCGGTTCTCTATTTCTCCACACAATAGCTCTAAGGAGCCATTGTGAATATTGTGGTGTTCGACGGCGACGAAAATTCGCAGAAATGGGAGGTCAAGAGGGTAAAATATAAACCCTTCTGCTGAAGCACGGCCCTCCCAGTCTTTCTGCTCTATTCAAGGGTTCAAAAGCAGTGTGTAAAAACACAAGTTAGGCTGTTTACCTTTGCTATAATGGTTGGACACTTTAGATAGTGCCAAATAGTAGAAATGTTCCCAGTGGGGAAGGAAATTCAAATGTTGGCTGGCCTGGTTATAAGGTGGTTTATTCAGTTGCTTGATGGTAAGTGGAACCGCAACGCAGCGACTTTGCAGTGCAAAATAAGGATAGAAATACACACAGTTTTTTGACATCCTGCTTCTCAGATTAAACCCGACAGACACAATTAGTATTGCGATGTGTCCCTTATTCTATGGTAAGCCTGCCAAACCTTATTGCTAAAATGCATTGAGCGCCGAGTCCGACACAGCTTTTATAGTCCTTCTCATCCTTTGTCACATGGTTAGCATCACTGCTTATCAGCACGAGTACGGCTAGCATAGGTGAAGGAGTCGGTGGTGGGAGGGAAAGGTCCGCATTGACATTAAAGCCTGAATCGTGCAATGTATTCACAACCCTGAAGTGTCGTGCTTTATGGAATACCTTCATCCTTTATTACCGGTCCTTGCCGTTGTTTTCTTGATCGCTTAGATAGTCAGCATCTGATCGCTGTGGGCAGGCTGTTCTTCTTTGTCTATGAATCACTACTACCATATCCTCTAATGCGCAGCGGAAACAAGCTGTTGTAGATTACATACAATTCTTCGCTTGTAAATAGTGTAGCCCTTGCGAAAATACGTAGTCTTTAGTAAGAGTCTTATAAACGATACCTCTGGTCGGTAAAATGCCCTACATATTGGCAAATTTAGACGACATGAGAGAACGCATTTTACAAATCGCCCAAGGGTTTTGTGCATTCACGTAATTCAGTGCCACTTCAATCAATGATTCTGTCCTAGCTTTAGTTTTAATAAACCTTGAATAATCTACTTAACATCTTTCTTCTATTCCTTTCGAGCACCACATTGTTCTGGATGAACGTTTATTCTGTAGATATTGCTGGTGCAATGGCAGATGGACTTCTGTAGTGCAATTCTTGGTTAGAGCACTTAAGTCACTGAGTTCTTGACCTTTACAACTGCAGTAACATGACTGACAGATTTGGGTGCACCAATGAAGATGCGACACTTTGGTGATGAACCGTTGCCGAAATTCATTTGGGGCTGAGAGTCTGCAAGCCGCGAAAGACCGGTGGTGTCAATCAATTGGCTATGAACAGCATTGTGGTGATCCCGTAGCATTAACAGCTTCGATTCTAGAGTTTGTCGAAATCAAGAAAACAGGAAGACACTCATATCGATAAAACGGTAACCTCGTGGCCAACCCAAATAAGTTCAAACGCAAATTTTGGAAACGGGCAAGCATTTTGGTATTTCGATAATAGTTGCGCACGCGTGTTTTCCCACAAAATCACCAAATCACCACAATGCCTGCCATTAATAGGGAGCGAACATTGTCAAAGGGTACTAGATCCCTTAGACCCAACGCTTTGGCCCACACGTATTTCCGTGAAGTCTAGGCGACATTCAGCTACTGGCCACCAGGATAACGCCACGGGTATCAACTTTCGCTCCACTCACATCTCCCTTAAGGTAGCTCTAAGTCATTAGTGGATTGACTGCGATTGGTTTAAATTTGGCACTTTTAACCTCTCAATGAGAATCCATTCATCCTTCTGAAAAATACATAAGGGAAGTGGCTAACTAAGGTTGGTTCTCAGTACATAAAACTGTCACATTGACAAAAGTATGTGCACACAAAAGAGAATAAAGAGAAGACTAAGGTCTCGCTCATCTTTGACCCCATACATTGACAGACACTTCAGCTTGTCTACTCAGGCATTAAGTCAGAAATAACCTGATGAACAGCAAATAGACAAATTTATAATCCATTTTATCCTCGAAAAGAGTCATCAAGTACCGAAGTTTGAGACGTTAATCTTCTCTATTTAGTCTCAAGATCAACGATGCCTTAATAGTGTAATTTGAAAATATTCGTTGGAAGATGGTTCGCATTGCGTACACCTGCACACTTTTTGTTCATAAATTGAGCCTACATGCATGAATGTATGAGTAGCAGTGGGGGAGCGCCAATTTTGTTTCCTTGTGTATGGAACGCAAATTACATGAACTAAATGGCCTTATCAGACACAGGGTTAGTCACGGTTGCTTGAGGTAGTAAACAGTTTTTAAGTTAACTGGATTGCTTTGGTGTATTCAAAGTGTTCTGTCGCCGCATCGCCCTGTCCTGCTGGTTTGGTAAGTACTTCGTCAAGTTTATTAACATCGAGACTTCGAATGGAGAGGCCCTGTCTGTCAAAAACAGATGCTACTAGATACTGAGATCTGGTTGATGTCAACAGTGATATGAGCCTTAAGTTTGCCATGAATGTCCCCGTACCTAGTGCAAAATTATTTGATTAGCATAAAAGCACTGCTCAACAACCCTGAGAGCTAATCTCGCTTTTGGCATTGCTTCTTGTGTTGACTAGATAAGGGTGGTTCTTAACAGTTTCAATGTGCGTATTCCATGAGATAATTTATTTTTGTCCCCTACCCTTACTGCTTTTCTTAAATATTGCATGGCAGGGTTTCATTAATTAAGTTGCCACAATGTTTGTGGCGATAAGGTGAAGATGATGAGCCTGGTAGCGTTAAACAGTTTGCCATTTTACCTGTCACATTACTGCCCATGACAGGATCAATCGCATGGAAAGTCTGTGCTACTCTTAAGGACTTAGTAAGAACATGCTTTGCTGAAAAACGGTTCGCAGTTGAAGCTCGTATACATTGTCTATGCACATTCTACTTTCCATTAACAAGGTCCATCACCGGCGGAACTAGTTCAAAACCCAACCAGCTTGCGAATGATGATTAGCAACACAAAATCCACCGCCTTTCCAAATGAATTGATTGAAAATGAGAAAAACCGGACATA
>LWMK02000806.1:1172-25488 GCA_001693075.2 Taenia saginata
GTCTGTAGGTGTGTGATTAGATAGGCAGATAAGTGCGCAGTTCATTGAGAGGGAGGGAAAGAAAAAGGGACTCCGCCATCAACAGGGCAGGTGATAGGCAGTCACCGGTGACGGTCAATCAGCGGAGCACAGTAACATACGCAGACAACCAGGCTATGGAGGAGGACACTGGAAGGAGAATGGACTTTAACCAGAGCACAACTGGTTTTCACCACTAACCTTAGCGCCATCTCCATCTAATCGCCATCCACTTGTGCAAATACAAACGGCGAAATCCGCAGGCGATAGAGGGCATATCCATCCCATTAGAGCAGGCAAACTACTATCGACAAGGTGTGCTGAAGCGATAAGACTGCATGGGCAATGCCATGGTGCTACAAGTAAAAGATGGGATTGCATTAGTAGTAGTGGCGTAAGCGACTGCCAGCATAGAGGTAGAGCGACGTCAAAGCCTCGCCGGAGGGTCGTTAGCCATGGCAACTTGGTAGTGTCAGCGTCAAGTTTACAGAAGGACGTTGAAGCGACATCCGCAACTGAAGAGGATGACAGAAATCCTGGCTCTAATATGACATGACAACCAGGAGGAGGACGTTTGCTAAGAAAATCATTGCTTCGAATTTTCACATTTTTGCAGTCTTGATGTGGAGATTTTCTGACTAAATTGCAAAATGTTTCTCTCCATCTAATTTTTTTACGTGCATTGCAATATTTTGCCCTAAACGGCTTGCTTTGATGGGAACCAAGTTGACGGCATGCTCCCCTTTAGGTCTGATCACACCTGTTTCTCGTCTCAAACCTTCCATGGTCAAAGCAACAAACAATTAAGAAAAACTTTGCTTTAGAATACATCATTGCCATTTGCCAATGTTGCATAGGATGAGAATAGCTACGCTGACACACCAAATACGATTGTCTGGTTGTGTCGCATCTCTTGCGCCCTTAAAGTCACGCAAATGCTCAGCATGGGGGGAGGGACATAGAATTTACAAGCTACTGAATTCATTTAAAGGCAACACTTAATCCGTTTACAGGCTTGAATGAAAGCATGAGGTTTGTGCATGTTTCATTTTCCTATGCAGACTTTCCTGTCATCAGGACCCCATTTAGCTAGCGAAGATGTGAAAGATATGTCAAGTGTTAAGTGGCATCATTTGTAACATTCACTGCTCCCTAGCAAATATTCATGGACAGTTTATGTCCTGTATTAATTTAGTTTACAGCTGTATCCCAGCATAACACGAAACTCGAGTGGTTGCCGAAGATGGACGTCACCCACTTAGCTTAGTGTTTGTAGTAGCAATGGCTGCTTCATCGGAATGTGTAGAGGAGAGACCGACAGTGACTGTGCCTGCAGTTGTGCTGAAACCAAGCCGGTGACAACTGTCTTCTTCCAGATTCTTTCATCTTTGCGATGACAATGGACAAGGTGGGAATGTCAAAAGTGTGTGATCCTGACGGTGACCAGAAAGTTAACAGAGTGAATAACTTTACGGTCAGACAGACGTAATTGTCCATAATTTACACAAGGATAGTTGAGGACTCATCTCCTCAACCTTCGTTTAGCTCAAACGACGAGTAGTGTCTCCAATATTCCAGTCGTGTCCTATTCGTAGCATTATTACTCATATGTGCTGCGATCCGCCTCTTCGACACCCATCTTCTTGACTGCATTTCCGATAAAGTACCTTCTTTGCCTGCGTTTAAAATCGCACCTAGATGCTATTCACCGCATCTACTACCAATTACTTTTGGGGTTAGAAATAGGTTTTGAACTACTTTGAAATATTTGCCAGCATATTTGAAATGGGCTGTTGGTATATGACCTTTAAAAAGAGCCTCTCTTTAATCGATATTTTTTCTGTAGTGTAACTGATTGACACTAGATTGCTATCGTCAATATTTGTATGACTTGATGTGTCCGGATGAGGGTTAGTTTTGAACTACCGCAACACAGCTTAGGTTGAAGTACTGACCGGGTCAGAGGCAATTCTAACGAGAATTGTGCTTTGGCGGCTAATCAGGCTCTGCTCCTTGATTGCGCGAGGATTTAAGGCTCCACCATTATACCTAAACTCCTCTCAGCCTCTCAGCCCTTCTATGGTTCGGTAATGCACTTTTTATTTAGTATTATGGTTTCTTTAAAAATGTTTGCTCAAGTTTTAACCTACAGAAGCCTTTTGAGTGAGAAAAGTCGTGTGTAGCGACCCAAGACTTTCTCTAAGTCAAGGAATGCCGAAAACCTTTAGACTTAAACATCCAGTCATGCAAATAAAACTGAGACACGAATTGCGAAGATAATGTGTCTGACTAAATAAAATGATTTTTAAACAATTGTCGCATCACTGTGTAACTCTCTTACTCTTATGCGCTGACCCGATTGTTACATCAGTCACCGGTCTTCCGATTTGGCCGATTTGAAAGGAAGTGAGGAACTTACGTCTTGTCCTGTACGCTACCAAGTAGTCGTGGTTCTAGCTGTCGTTCCGGTCAGGACAACCTAGTGCCGCGCCTTCTTCGGATCCAGCCACGCCGGAAATAAGCATTCAGTTTCCGTGTTGACCAAATTTCTTACAAGATTTCCCAAAGTCACTGCATTAAAGCGCTTGTCATTTTCTCTGCCTTTGAGGTTAGTTTTATCTTTTGCAGAGAGCTATGGTGAATCTGTCTCAGCTCACTTTTGAATCGTTATTACTTAGGGTGTGCAAGAATGCGCCATCACCGGAAGGCCGATATCACTTATGCGAGAAGTAGACGCATTGAGGTGAGGAGAAAAACGGTTTGGCTGAGCGCATAAAAAGAGAAGGTAAATGAGAGCGGAGCACTTCTGAGGGCACACTTTGGGTGGTAATAAAGATCCTTGAGATCAGAGCGGCGCTGATTACAGAGATGTGGTGAAAAGTGGAGGTATCCACACCAAATCGGGGGTCATCGGCATCATTAGCTGCGACGGTCATAGTTACAATCAAGATGCTGATGTTGATGGCCACGGTGGTGATTGAGGACTCTGCGGTGACGAGCATTAATGGGAGATCACGCGCCTACCCGGATCCTTGTCAAAGAGACAAAGGGTGGCATCGTTGTTGCATGATGACATTGACAGGCCTCTGAGACAGATGTATTTGGCCGAATCGTCCTCCTCCTCAGTAGACATTGGTCTGGTTGCGTTTGCTGTCTGGTATGAGCCAGTCGTTGGTGCCCATCTGCGTCGTTAACCTTTCACTTATGCCTTCTTTCAGTCGCAGTGGTCATACTGTGGCTTTGTTGACTCCAACTATCACTTTGTTACCTGTGAGCATTTGGAACGGTGACGCCAATCAATGCATAAGCTGCAGCCTTGCACCCGTGGAAATGCTAGTGATCAACCACTTCACTCGCTTCTGACTGAGAACACTGGTGAAGAAGAGAGTTTTGCTAACTCAAAGATGTCTGCGCATTTTTTTCATGTAAGGCGCTGATTCATTGATAGGTGTTGAAGTACGATTTAACTTTTCAGGCACTACTGCGCTTCGAGCAGATTTACGCGGCTCTTATTTGCTTGGAATCACGTAAGAGGTGCAATTCCACATCTAATGTCCAATGCGAAAGAAAGCTAATCCTAACTCAGAGGTTCAGACATTTCAAAATAAGCTATGTCGCGCTCCACAAGAGGCTCCACTCACTTGTTTAAAGTTCTACGGCCTAAAGATAAAGGAAAGCCCAAATTGAGATAATTTTGTTGGGACACATGTATCGGCAAATGGGTGACTGAGTCGCCTGTACAGTCTTACTTACATTGCAGCAGGTAAGCGCAAAATCATCTCTTATGTCATTAAGCAAGCAATACTTAACAATATAAACACAGAATATGGTAATTCGATACTTCCTTATTTCCAATGGAAGTGGAAGGAAATAGTGTAGTGCAGTTGGTGCCAATGAACCCATCCCATGTGCTAGAAGGCTCCGAGCTATGATTCAGCTCTTCATATGTCACAATTTCTGTGGCTTTAAAAAGTGCTGCGACCACTCCTATTAATTTTTTGTTAGCTTGGAGGAAATTTTGGACCACTAACACTACTAATTGTGCGCGGTAGACTGTTTCAGCTTTGCTTTCTACTTATGGGAACCAAACCGTAATGACGTCTTTCACCATCCACAGCACTGCAGCACCTCGAAAGCTAAGATTTGCATTAACTTGTATAGAACTTTACCTCATTATTCGCATGTGAATGCTCAGCAACATTCTAGCGGTGGAGGTGTGGATCGCGATCTCTTGGTAACCATTTACCATCTCCTAGCGCCACTCAAGAAGGGTTGATATGAAACAGCCATGGACAGCAAGTGGATGAGTTGAGTAAGTTGAAGTTTAGTCAGTCAAACCACCTTGAGACTTCGTGACAACACTGTTGACAGTTGGCTGGATAAATTGCGCAATTTATGGTGCCCCAAATGCTGAACCTCCTAATCGACAGTAACGCCTGTTTGACCCTGGTCATCCATAAATGACCTAGGGTTGAGTTAGTAATAGCGAAGAAAATATTTTTGCTTGCTTTCGCTGCTACTTTTAGTGAGCATCCTGCTGACCACGAATCCGAAACGAATGTCAATAATAAGTAATGGTGTCACAGGTGTGGATGAAAGGTTGGCCAATTTCCAAACCACCAGCAGTAGAACTGCTCAGGTGTTTGCAGAACCAGAAGTACATAAAATATATTGGAACCTAGGGTGAATCCAATACATCCATGGACTGCAGGTGGACGAAAGAGGCGAGATAATTGAGCCGAATTGTGTGGAATTTCACTGCAGTGCTTTCTGACTTTTGGCCCCTGAACATCAGTTTAGTATTAAGACTTCAGCTGCGTTTCACCGTACCACGCAACTACCGCATGCGTCGCATCTTCTTGTGTCCTGTCAAAATAACTGCCATTTTACGCTCATCGTCATCCGCATTCACTCATCACCCAAAATGCCTTCTTCAGCTGATTTCCATTCGTTGTTGAGCAAGACTTTCACAAGGTGCGATTGAGAATTTGCCACTATTTGTTTGTACTACTACTAGCTCTGGAAGTGTAAAACCCTCCCTTAGTAAGTGGCCCGAATGACTGACAAGCGGCTTGTGGCTCCCCTAGCAACTTCATTTCTATGGGGGGATAAGGACAGAAACTCCAATTTCATTATAGGTTTAAAGATTTGCTGGCAATTTGACCAAAATACAGTGGTAGTAGTAAGGTGTATTTAAAGAAGCGAAGATCATTAACAATTTCTGAGTTCACATAGATCCATTTCATAGGACAAGGGCAAATCAGCCGAGCCATGGCGATTGTGTAACCTTTCAACCACAAAACACGAAACGAACCACTGTATTGATGACGTTTTGAGGTCAATTTAATGCTTTCTCTCCTCCTATCAAAACCGTCAGTATTTAAGCCTTGTCTAACTTTTCACCTTTTGATAATAGTGGGTTCCTACAATCTATATTTACTTCTCTATGGCCCCTTATCTTTACTACCTCTAATGTGCTGCCTCCTTTGTTTTCTCCGACATCGCATTTCCTTAAGCCCCTTTTCCTGTCACAATCGATGGCATGCTTTGGTTTCACTTTAGGAGCAATGCAAAATCACTGAACTTCTAGCCAAATTGGCACCAAGAATATCCTAATTTCTTGATGTTGAGAGTTTTGTGAATGCCTGCAAGGCCATTTCCGACTGACAATGTATACCGTTTAGTCGACGGTCAACTCAAGCAGTGAGTTGGCGCTCCCTATTTTCCACACACCTCACCAACTGCCGATGGGAACTTACTGCCTGCTATAGAATATCACTTGGAGAAAAAGGAATTCCCTCAACAGCATTTATTTCAATCAAGTCTATCCTCTCCTCGACAGTTTGTTAATTGCTGCCTCCTATTTAACGCTCATGTATTTTATATCTCTGAGCTCTACAGAGAGATATATTACTAAGCAACATTTTTAGTCCTGTCACGTACCTCATAGATGTTATTGGTATAATGAATCCTATTCATCCAAATCATGCAACTAAAAGAGGTAGCAGATTATAGTACAATTATCTTCAAGGAAGGAAATTCGAAAGCCACACCTTGGACTACGATCGCTACGTGTTTCTGATGGATTCAGAATTGAATTCCGGGAATCATCCATTGCACTTCATGGACACCATCAAGCCTCATGAAACATTAATCATAGTGATCTTGCTAAAAAGCCGGGATGATGCCGTCAATGACATGGGCGTCTTTGCAAATTTTGTTGCGAGTTTTAACAACGTTGTGGATCCGCACTTGCAACTACTGCAGTGGATTGGTGACTGTGATGCATCGAGCAACTTCCAGTTATTGACCATGTGCAGTAGATGTAAAAACTGAGGTGCTCCACTTGAGTATCAAACTCCTAACATACGCCCTGTAATTACGCAACCTCAGCAATTTTAGAAGCCCTTAACACATCTTGTGCAGGCCTGATTAAATGTGACCCTGTTTTCCAGAGGTGCCTAGTTTGGCTAAACGCATGGCGTCCTCACTGTTCTTACTGTTGATTTCTGCTTTATAATGATGTGAGGCCTAGAGACACCTCCGAATTGACGCCTGTGATTGTGGCGAGGCACATAGCCCACTTAGAGCCAACATTACCGCATGATGCGACTCTTTATTGAAGCAGGGACTTCAAGGACATTGTGGTAATACAATTCTTTAGCATAGTCTGTTGCTCAAGTCTGTGGTTCGATTTAAACAGGCAGAAGAAAAACTTTTATTTTAAATGACTTCAGCAGTCGGTTATTCATGTGCTTCTGCTAAACATCTGCGCGACTGCAAATGAGTGAGTGATGCGTTAACCTGGAAGAGTAACTTACGTGAGTAGGTGTAGCCATTTGTATAGAAGCCGTTCCGAGTCCGTGCTACATTTTAAGTAGCATATACCAAAGGGTCTAAAGAACAAACAGCAAAGAGACTGCACCATTTTTGTAGTTGGCATTTAGATATTCCAAATGAACTACCAATTTGGTGGGAAACACTTATAAATCTGCACTGAAGTAGTTCGTACCATTACTTCTTGGCTGTTTTGACTACAGAAGGATGGAAGACGGGAAATAGGTGGGATTAGACCTACACGACAAGATGTCGTCAAATTTGTTCCCAAAAATTAAGGAATTTTGAGCATAGCAATGCAATGGAAGCAAAGGATAAATGTGTTCGGAGAAAAACTGCATAATTTAAATGGTAAATTAAACATTCAAGAATGGAAACGTTAGTTGGTGGGGCTAAAATTATGAAACTTTGATGTTAATTAAGTTCCTGTGCAAATTTGCTGCTTAAATCTGCTGCGGTGTGCTTTGGCTGTGATTTCTGCGATTACCTTCATTAACGGCTGCACCTTCAACGCCTCTCCGTGGACTCAACGCTGACGCTACAAAGGCGCCGTGGTGTTCAGTTATTCTGCCAATGCTGTGACGTCCTCACCAAATCTATGATGGCAGTTGCAACGGTTGTGTCATCAGCAATGATAGTAGAGATGACAACAGCAACTGTAGCTGCGGTTATGCTGATACCGAGCCAATAAAAAAGTGGTTTCATCACTAGTAACAACTGTCTTCTTTCAAATTTTATCAGATACACGAAGAAAGTAGACCATACAAGCTCTTTTGACGGCTGCTTTGGGAAGTAAGTCTTCCTGTGTAGTCGAAAATAAAGGGATAACTCTAAGTAGGAAGGATGATGTAGCTGCGTTAAAACAATGCGATATTAACGGTGACCAGAAAGATAGTGATGCAAATGACTTCACAATCCGACAGAAGGAAGCACGACAAATCGTGTAGGATTTGTCCGCAATTCACACGAAGTTAGTTTAGGTCTCATCTCCTCAATCTTTACGTAGCTCAAATGACGAGTGATGTCGTTAATGCTGCGATCGTAACCTATTCGTACCAATAGCACTCATATATGCTGCGGCTTGTCTTTTTTCTTGGCAGTCTCTTTGTCTAAGTGCCTTCTTTGCATGCGTTTTATGTCGAATCTAAATTCCAGTCATCCTACAGCTAAGGAAAACCACTGGATTGGAACGGTAGATCTTTGCAATGAAAGCCTTAATTCACGAGTCAAACGAATACCGCGACTGGATCTGGTATTTCATGATGCTCAGAAATTGCATTGCACGAATCCATAATCATGAACACCGACCAAAATGCGGGACCAATGATGAAAGATGGAGCTTAAAGTAGTTTAGTGTGGATAAGGTTAAGCCTATACCCCTATTTGTCGCCCTGCTTCCCATTCTTCCCATCCATCTATAAGGGCAGGAAGGGGCATGACAAGTTCGCATTGCTGACACCTTTACGCAGGCACTGCGGTTTTGGGTCACAATTCTTTTGTTATCAATGGTACTGATCAGCACATACGTTTGATTCCAGTATACCAAAATAATTCTCAATATAAAGCGATTTGAAATGAATGGACTTTATGTGGGTGAAATCTTGCTTTAAATTATAAGCCAACCCACATGCATGGTTGCAAGCAGACAACCCTCAAAGCTGTTAAGAATCTGCAATGATCTTGGCAAATACTTACACATAATCTACTGCAACATCCCAAAAACTAAGCAAGATGGTAATGATTAATATGTTAAGCGGCTTCATGGCGTCCAAGAAGTGCATTATTCAATCTCTGGCACGAAATTTCGGATCCATTAAGAATGTACAATAGTTGTTTTTTCAATTTGTTTTCTTACAGTAGAACAAAAAAGAAACCACTTTTTGTGCACTGATGGCATCAATAAGATATGGAAAACTCGTCAGTGAATCATCTAGATCTCCAGTGCTCCAAATTGATGCGTGATATATTTGTATGTAGGGTACAGAGAAATTAATTTTGTGAAGGTTAAGTATGAGGCAGCAGTTGATGGTCTGTCCAGGATGATTTTGATCAAACTAAGATGAAAATGGCTGAAAGAATTGCAAATGAGTGTTAGCAGCAAAGCAGTGCTCTTTATGAGCTGGATGCTTAGGCAGGTCTTAATAGGCAATCATTTTCTTGACGCAGAGGATGGCAAAATTAGATAATTTTATACTTTAATTTACCTGGATGGAAGGCGGGGAGTGTGGGGAAAGATGAGTGACAATTGACACCCTCATAAAAGTATGCTTTCAAAGCAACAGGCTTTGTCAATCCTTTGATTGTAGGCAGTATGACTCTACTCTTTGTATGTGAATAAGATGCATTATTTTCTACCCAAAGAAAAGGTTGATTTTGAAGCTATCCATGGGAAATGGGAGAAATTAGCACTCCACAACTTTGGCGATTGAGGATACCTGATCAATGTTAACAAACTTTGCTGACGTCCACAGTCTTTCGATTCAAGTGCAAAAATATTGAACTCTAAGGATATATCAACTGAATAGACTTCGTCTGGATGAAGTCTTGCTCTAAAATAAGGAGTCATGAGCGATTTGGCATGGAATTTGCGAACAAATGCTTCCACAGTATTAGAAAGACATCTTCAGTGTGTGTATTCACATCATTCCTAGTTAAGGCGAAGCAACGTTACTTAAACAGAAGTCGTTCTAGTTACTACGGCGTTGCCCCTACATCCTTGCGTAACGGTTAGCACGCTGTGAGTGTAATTTCATGTCCATATTTCCGCTGATACAATTGCCGACAATAAGCCAAGGTCAATCCATAGTGGCTTCTCCCCTACTATTGCACTTGGATGTTCCAAATGAGATGGTCAGACTAGTAACGTCAATTTATACAGTAGTCCTCCTTTCGCAGATGGCAATCCTAATCCATGGGCCCAGAGAAAGGTACAGTCGTGGACCTATAAATAGCTTCCGTAAAAAGAATATAATTTAGAGCTGTTAGCACTGGCAAATCTAAGGCATTTCCTTTCCATTATGTGTAGTATAACATTTATCTCTTTAAATATTGAACTCACAACCTCCAACAGCCTCTTAAAAGTTTCAAAACCCTCTACCTACGATTTCTATATATGGCAGAATCTTGTGGACCAACCGCTGATGTGAATTCTTAATGAAACGGACATGGTTGAAGGTGGAGAAAAGGTCGACAACGAAATACACCGCATACTTTCAAGCACGTTTTGCATTCGACATGATTCGACATGATTTTTCTTTGGAAAAAATGTACCGCTGGCCTCATTTGTAGCACCGTCCATCCTGACCACCTGGAGGGATCTAAAGTTAATTTGCATTGCGAAACTAGCGTTTTTTCGTCCATAACCCGGCTCATGGTCTTATTTGAAGACTCCTTAAAATAGGCCCCTAATGTTTCCTTATACTTATGTCAGGAGATTATCTTGCTTTTAACTGCAGTATCCGCTTGAGAGAAACGAAATACGCTGATACTGCCAAGAGAGACAACTTTTCCGAAGTGTCGTACCCAATCAAATTAGTCCTTTTATATTCCGTCACTTCCTTGCCTAGCAATCAAAAGACCCTGACAATTAGGGTGACCACCTTTCTTGCTGAGAGGAAAACCACTCAATCCAATTGACTTGTCTTACACTCAGTTGCAGAATAACTTGTTTTTAGTGCATGCTAAATCGTAAGGCAACAGAATCGTACATTTACAACGCTAACTTTTCAAGAGATCGATGGTGACACTGGAAACTGTCTCGCTGCCACTACGACAAGTTGAGAGAATCAAGACTTTAAAAGGGGACGACTCTGATAGCACAGTCAATGCACAACGTGAGTATTTTTGTGGCTGGATACTTGGTCCAAACCCACATGCTTTTAAAGGACTGGAATGTCATCGCACTTGGATCGTCCAAATCTAGCAAGCATTAAAACATCCAACTAACCATAAATTGTAATTTAAACAAAAGAAGCACGACAAGAACACTGTATTTAACTCAGATAGCAGCGTGAGAGATTGTCAGGCAAACGAATTTCATTTCCATATTCATAAAAGATTTGATCATGTCCAGCTTACTATTTAGGTTTGATGATATTGTATCCCCTAGTGATTTAGCATCTGCTCTCTGAAGGCCTGTTTGCAGTGGATATGCATTGGGATTTAATGGGCTATGGACCTCGCGAATACCACTGTTACTTTAGATTATTTCTAAGCATCTAGTACGACTTCCGTTTTTATGCTTCTCTAGTTAAATTATGGTATCATCTCCTTGCTATCTAGCAGCAGCCAGAAACCTTCGTGCCTCGGTAGCTGGCTTTAAGCCAAATTAATTTTCCCTTTTGTCATTCGAAAGATTCCGTTTTTTTTAGCTCCCCAGCCACATTTTTGTGCGCCTATTCGAAGTAACAAGATGCCTTACCTTTTTATAACGAGCAACCGTTGCATTCAATTTTAATCATGTGATTTGCGCAGCGAATTGTTTTCCTGCGGCGGTACTCACTGCCATGTCTTTCGAGTGACTCAGTAGCCAGTGGAGTTCTGCGGCAACAATGATCTTCTGTTGAGTTACCTGTCATAATTGTGAGACTTGCTAAACATCTCTAGCAGTTCAACTTCAAAAAGGTGCTTCCTCGCCACCACAATTTGCAGGTTTATGACCTTCCCTTTTTCATTTACTTCTCCAATGTCAAAATCAAGGCGCAATATCAACCTTCATTTGCAGAACTCATAGATAAAACGGTATACTAACTGCTTTTCGTCATTGCGCAAGCGACCTCCTGTCGGTAGGTCAGATTTTTTCTGAAATTTATGCAGTGACGATTTCAGAAGGGAGACAAATTTGTGGCCTGCTTAACGTGGCCTCAAATGGCCTACTACTTATAGCGTGTAAGTAGAGCGTTTACTTTGGATACCAAATCAGAGCATTTTCATCGTCTTTAGGGCACCGCCAACTACTCACCTGTAGCCACATCCTCATTCTGCCCACCCAGCTGAATAACTGCTCTAGGCAAAAGACAGTTGCACCAATGTGGATTCAATACCGTTTGGGAGGTTCCAGACACAGGACCATAAGTAAACCAGATCAAATTATGGTCGCGAACCGCATGAAAAATACACATGGAGTCAACACTTTCGTCCACCTTATACTTCTATAACTTTTGCCATATTTATTTCACCGAGGCTAAGTGGGTTGCGACCGTATAGTCAGTAAGCGGCTGGACATGATCTGTGCGAAGAGATGATTGTGATTAGCTCAAATGGAAAGGAAAGCCAACAAAAGTATCTTTGCCAGCAGCCGCGAGTTACTCCCAATAAATTGCCTGCCATGCAGTTGTCGAAGTGTCGATGACACTACACCAGGTGACATAACAAGATTCGGCATAAATAGGTGGGAAATTTTATGTCCTGCAAAGCACTTTCCAATCCTTCTACTCGTAGACCTCTTAGTCTCACCGGTGGGGATGAGGGACATTGAGATGTTGAGCTACATGGCCACCATCGACGCGAAGACGTACGTGCATTCTTCTAAGCTTCGTCCTTGTGAAGGCGGTGAACGAAGGGTGGATGATGGGACGACGAAGAAGACTGGTAGTTACAAGCAAACGAGTTGGTTTGGATGTGGCGAATCTGGGTGCTAGGGAAGTAAAGTAGCAAACTTTAATAAACGTCTTCATTTGTCAGGGAGAAAAATTAGGTCGGGCTTATGGCACACATGCAAAGGCGCAGTCAGCATTCCATGCATCAGAGCACCATAAAAACAAATTACTAGTGTTATATTTATGGCATAGCTACCTTGTTTATTCTATTGTTAACCATTCCTTTATTTTCCGCTACTCGGCAAGACCCGTTTCTCAAAGTAGCTGTCAAATTAGCTAAAATACCCGGTGTCATGGCAGAGATGAGAGAGTCTGGAAGAAGGCAGCAGTCACCGATGATGGAGACGCCTTTAATCACTGGTTCAGTATCAGCACAACTGCAAGCGCAGTCACTGTCGGCCTCTCCACTACCCATTCCGATGAAGTAGCCATGGCTATTGTCAACACTAAGCTGGGTGGATGAACCCCTCTTCGGCAACCACTTGAGTTTCGTGTTATGCTGTAATACAGCTGCAAATTAAGGTAGCACTGGGAATTTCAGGCCTATGAATATTCTCTAGGGAGCAGTGAATGGTAAAGATTATATCATTTAACGCGTGACACATCTTTCATATTTACGCTAGCTAACTGGAATCCTGATAACAGGCAAGTCTGCATAGTAAAATGGAACACGCGTAAACACCTCTCCTCAAAGCAATGGACTCATGTCCCTGTTAGCACTGTCCTCATTCCTCAGTGCAGAACCAAGCTAGACACAGTTTCAAATCCAGTGGAAATACGAGGAGGACTTAGTGACATTGCTACGAGTTAGCTGCATTGGTACGCGCAAGGTTGATCACTACAAAGGTTATTTTGCAGATGCTGCTCTTACAGCTCTGACTACATTTTGATGAATGACGCAGTGTTGTGAACTCGTGCAGCCACGTGCACGACAGTTGAAAATGAAGAGCGGTTCAGCTTATGCGGTTGGCTGCAGTATCTACCTGCATTCTTCGTCTTCCAACAGACACGTCGCTGTCAACACTCCCTGCCAAGTGCTGGTCGGTCAACTTGTAAGTACCTATCGTAAAGAATGGGAATGGAATCGTAATAAGCAATTAGATGGCATCTGTACAGTGTAAGGACGTAAGGTATAAATGCTTACGAAGCTGGTTGCTGCTAAACGAAGGGCCTGCAAACAGTCAGTTCCAGTTTTGTATCGTCTTCTTAGAGAGGAAGCAATTTAGCCCAGGTTGAGGTGGTGAGAGATTACTTTATCATCCCCAGTTCTGCTAACAGTTCACGCCTTTACTAAGAGATTTAGTGGATGTGGATAAAAGCGAAAAGATACTCTAAGTGTTGCAACCTCAGAATGAGGCAGCTTTGCACGATTCGATGGGATTCATGCATTGAAAAAGTCATTAAATTAAATCCATCCATGCCATGCTCTGGTTGGAAGTCCTTTCCGATTCATATAACGTAACTTAGTGTGCAGCCTCCGCTCACCTGTTTGTAAAAAAGCAATGTCTATAGGTGTATAAGGCAAGAGCATAAATAAATTAGGGTGGAAAGAAAGAAAATATGGTGTATTTACATAGCGCTGCCAACATTCAAGAGAACTACGCCTAGCTGGATATAATAACAGAGGAAGATAGTTTGCCCGCTGCCTCAATGCCACCTTGGCTGACCAAACACACAGCGACCCTGCTGGCCTTACTGGAGATTTAGAGGCACCTCCAGGCATTGCCTCCGATTGTGACAAAACATAAGGCCTACTTTTACAGCCATCATCACCACTTGACGCAACTCTCCTTTTTGACGCAAACATTTTGAAGACGCTATGATTACACGAATCCTCATCAGATTCACTTGCTCAAGTCCACGCTTTCATTAAAGTCTGTAAAAGGATTGAGTGTTGTTTTTAAATGAATTCAGTAGTCAGTAATTTCCATGTCCCTCCGTACTGAGTATTTGCGTGACTGTAAGTGTGCTCGAGATGCGACACAACCGGACAATCGTATTCGGTGTGTCAGCGTGGTAATTCTCATCCTATACAACACATCTTGACGTTCCATTTGAGCTGCCAGTTTGTTAGCAAACAATAATGATCTGTTCTAAAGCAATGTTTGCCTTAATTATTTGTTGTCTTGACCATGGAAGATTGATAGACGAGAACCAGGTGTGATCAGGCCTACAGGGGAGCAAGCCGACAACTTGGTCCCCATCAAAGCAAGCCGTTTAGGGCAAAGTAATACAATGCACGTAACGAAACTTAGATGCAGAGAAACACTTTGCAACTCGGTTAGAAAATCCCTAAATCAAGACTGCAAAACTGTAAAGGATCGAAGCAAAATTTTCTGTGCAAACGTCCTCCTCCCGGTAGCCATGCCACATTAGAGCCAGGATTTCTGTCATCCTCTTCAGTTGCGGATGTCGCTTCAACGTCCTTCTGTGGACTTGACGCTGACACTACCAAGCCGTCATGGCATTCGACACCTCCATCGAGGCTTTGACGTCGCTCTACCTCTATGCTGGCAGTCGCTTACGCCACTACTACTAATACAATCCCATCTTTTACTTGTAGCACCATGGCATTGCCCATGCAGTCTTATCGCTTCAGCACACCTTGTCGATAGTGATTTGCTTACTCCAAAGGGATGGATATGCCCTCTATCGCCTGCGGATTTCGCCGTTTGTATTTGCACAAGTGGATGGCGATTAGATGGAGATGGCGCTAAGGTTAGTGGTGAAAACCAGTTGTGCTCTGGTTAAAGTCCATTCTCCTTCCAGTGTCCTCCTCCATAGCCTGGTTGTCTGCGTATGTTACTGTGCTCCACTGATTGACCGTCACCGGTGACTGCCTATCACCTGCCCTGTTGATGGCGGAGTCCCTTTTTCTTTCCCTCCCTCTCAATGAACTGCGCACTTATCTGCCTATCTAATCACTTACCTACAGACTGACTGACCAGCCGACTAGCCCACTTGCCAATGTGTTGATCCATCTGTCCAGCTCAGTACTACCTCCCTCTCCATCCGCCTTTGCCTCTATTTTGCCTTGGCAGGTGTAGAAGATGCATGCTCAGAATGTGTACGTCATCCACCAGACTACAGTCTTCTCCAACTTTTCTAAACTGCTGAACTCTCACGAGTCGAATGTGCTTGACTTTTTTAAGATCTCAAAAATAAACACCTTTTTACTCACCCTTTTTCATGCCACTCCTCCTTTTTTCCACCTTGCTCTTCCCAATTGTCTTCAAAGCAGGTGTTTCCATTATTTATCACCGCTGCTGCAAAATGCGCCTCAGCAGTTATAGAGCTCGCCAATCATCGTAAGAAAAGTGGGAATTTTTCCTTCCACCCCTTGTCTTTTCCAGCTGCGCAACACCAATCAAAAATCAACAACTCATCGTCCGTCCCCAACCCCAACCCTGGTCCCCATATCGATTGACTTTGAATGGTGCTATCACCAAGTCGGTCGGTGGATGGGTGGAGGAGTCTTGTCAAGCGATTAAAGGCAGTCCCCGGGGCAGGTATAGTAGACCCGATTGATAAGTGCACTTTGGTTGCCCCTATCCCCTATTTATCGCTTTCTAAACTGTTGATTGACACGCCTTCGTCCCCTCCTCCCCGCTGACTCATCATTCGCACCTCAGTTGCATGTTCAGGTCTCGGCGATCTTTGTGTACCTTTATTCTGTAGAGACCTCACACAGCAGTAGTAGCTGCATTGTCTAAATAATCGAACGACTCAATTTCATCTCAGAAACCACAAATTGAAACTGTCTTGCATCATATTTATTGCTCAAGCTCTAGACAATAGCCTTGCAAATGGTGATTTGGTGGCAAGAAATACACAAGCCGTACCTACAAACTGTGCAGTCCTGATCTGAAGAATGCAAAACGTAGCGCAAACATCCAAGTGTAACCATAAAGGGACCTGAAGTTGGGGAATATCAAACACTGACATGACTAGTACGGTGAGGAGAAGGTGTCCTCGCTCTTTCCCTCCCTCTCTCCCCCCTAACAAATCGCCTCCAGGAACTTGCCTACAACTCGTTAATGATTGCGTCTTCTACAGCGTTTTGTTGTGATACAATACCGTGTTAAAGGGGTAGCGTGGGGTGCCAGGACAATGACTCAATCACCTAGGTCTCCCGACTCATGTCAATCCATCCAGTGAGTGAAGCATTGACAAGTCAATCGCACGGCTTGGAGATGAGACTAAATAAAAGGTGGCAGCCCTGGCATTGCAAAATACGCTAGCTAGGGAGCAAAATATGCCCCTGATCGTGGATTGCACAATAACTGTGTGGACCACTGTCCATCAGCATCACCAGCAAGTCACCGAATCATGAAAAGTGCATTCTGCATCCTCGA
This sequence comes from Taenia saginata, assembly GCA_001693075.2. Taxonomy (NCBI): domain Eukaryota; kingdom Metazoa; phylum Platyhelminthes; class Cestoda; order Cyclophyllidea; family Taeniidae; genus Taenia; species Taenia saginata. The sequence goes on from LWMK02000806.1 coordinate 17,980, forward strand.
GTTCGTCAATGCTCTGCTTCATCATTTGAGCTTGCAGACTTGACCTGATTACCAACCCATATGTCTGCCCTTCACTACTTCTTCTGTGCAATGTGTGATGACTGGTTGTACTGTCAGTCTACTTGTCATCGAGGTAGCCAGCCAACCAGCTACTTAGCAAACTCCTATCCTAGTCACACCGTACCACCTCTACCCACCACATCAGCATGAAGCAGTCAGAGAGGCGTGTCAATTGTTGTTCGAAGTAATTCCTTCCATTTATTCAAGCGATATCTTTGAATACTTTAGGATGCAGCTGTTGGGGCAACAGAACACAAGATTCGCGACAAACGAAGTTCCATTCACATCCAGAGAGGCATGTTAGAAACACCGTTGAGTGTATCGAGTCGCAGTAGCCTTAAGATGCTCTCCACTGACGTGCAGGATGGCGTAAACCCAAAACAACATGTCCAAGCCTAATTCTGGCCATCTTGTTCCTCAATTCTACGTTTGCTTGAGTCAAATAGACATTTTTATGGATAGATGAAAAACGGAAAAATGGAGACGATGATGTTAGTGCTCAATGTCTCATTCGAAATCTATTACCACATATGCTACCTCGGTCTCAATTCACGTCTAAAGGCAGAGAACTGATGAGCGTCACCTAGTGTTAGGCATGACGAGACATTGTTGTGGTTCTCACGTCCCTACCGGATCGACATCCCTCCATCATCAACAGCAATGACCGTCACAGGTGCTTGACTCCAGCCCACCGAAATATTTATTGGCCCATGTCAGCTCGTCTGAATATATTCTCTTTCCATAATTAGTAATAAGGCATGCGGTGCGCAAAGTGCAATCAAATGCATGCACTGCATTGAAATGGTGCCTTACATTCCAATCTAACAAACGGCGCATGAATTGATGAGAAAACTTGGCATTTGGTGTCGTGTTCATGTTAGGACCGAGAAGAGAAGCGAGGACTAAATTGCATCATTGCAAACTGGTTCCACTACTACTTCCATGGTGATGGTGCATCCCACATTGGCTAATAAGACCAGTCGCGCCAACTTTAGCGGTAGACCTCCACTTGCACACGGCAATCCTAATCCGTGAGCCTAAAGAATCCCGAAGCCGTCATTTGTGAATGCCTTTTTTAAAAAATTCTGGCAAATTGTCCATGATTTTGACAAAGCTTAAGCAACAAATTTTTCCTTTGCGTATGGTACAAAGAGCCTATTTCCAACATTTATCTCAAAATTTCTGACAGGTTTTCTAAAGGTTTGAATTCCTGGACATGTTGTTATGCAATATGGTAGAGTTTCGTGCAGTAGCTGCTGGGGCAACCTCCCATTGAAATGTATATTGCTGATTTTCAACCAAAAATTCGACCATGACTTGCACTGCATACTTGCAAGCCTATTTTGCATTCTACATGATTGTTGAATTGTGGACAGGCAAGGACTACAAGTCTATCCCCACATAAAATTTGCTCGTGAATAGACACGGGTAGGAATATTTGATGGCAGTCATTTTGACCCTTGCGATAGCGAATGGGCTTAGGCGGATTCTGAAAAGATGCAACCGAAGGATATTAATGAAACACCATATTGTGAAATAGGAATTCGTCTACGAGTAGCACGCGTGGCAGAGCTGAATATTGTCTGCATGTTCAGAAGTCGGAGGGGGGATCAATATGACGCTACCCGATGTCAACACATTGAGTCGTGTTATGTCGTGGGTTACACGGTCTTAGACACGGCGTGACATCTTTTCATCACGACTACCGCAACAATGTGGACGTGAATTCTAATCAACGGCTATGGTGATTACCTGACTCTGAATTCTGCGCTGATACCAACTGAATGAGGGAAATAAGTTGGGAAGAAATCTGTCGTGCAGAATGACATGAGTCTTTACAGCTAGATGCTATAATGGCTAACCTATTTGCAGTGGCAGCTTGAGGAGTTCGTCACCCATTCATACAAAGTGGCCATTATGGGCGTAACGTTGGCGCTGCTATTCCTTCGTATCGCTGCTGTTTTAAATGCTCTGCACATAGTTTACGTGGTTCATAAGCCGAAGTGATTGCTTGCCAAAACAGGAAGTGAGACTGCGTCAACGTTGGATGACACATCAACCACAATATGGCCGAACTTCTGTCTACGACGAAGGTGTCGCCTCATCTGCCGGAGCAGCATGTTTTCAATCGCTTCATGTGGCAGCAGTATCCATTCAAAGAAAGCTAATAACAAGGTGTCTATTCTGAGCAAGTATGTCAAGTTTGGTGTGTACACACAAGAGAGCCCATGAATTTCATTCTCCTGCTCTGTCAAAAGACCGACAAACCGGCGCATCTTGTCTCTTATCAGGGCAGGCATTCGGTATCACTTTAGCCAAATCTAGCCTAAAGCACAAACCTCACTTCGGCCCAACATACGGTTAGATAAGGCGGTTCTCGGATTAAGACGCACTGTCATAGGAGTAGTTAGGATAAAATTCCAACTACAAATCCAACCCACCTGTGACACTGTCGTGCAAGCCTTCGCAGCAAGAAACGAACCAATGCGGTAACGCCACTGTGAGATCTACTCACTGTTCATTCGTCCACTTCTGCACCACCAGTATTTAAGCCTCGTCTCCTCCGCCTCACCGTCAATCTACCTTAGCACATCTTATCAATGGTGGGTCCTGAAGCTTCCATTTACTTCCCCATGCCTCTTTATTTGTACTAGCCCCCACTTACTGCTTTCCTTGTCTTCCCCGTCATCGCCACTCATTTAACCAATTCCGTCAAACTAATTACGGCACATTTTGCTATGCTTTAGGAGCGGCGCGAAATCACTACACTTCCAGCCGAAATGGCACTCCGAATATGCGAATTGCTAGACGTGGAGGATTTGGTGAATGCCTGCAATGCCATCCCCAACTGGCGATGGATCCTGTCAAGTCGACGATCAACGCAGGCAATGAGTCGATACATCCGTACTTGGAGGTGGCTAGACAAGCACCTCTGTTGCCTCCTCTTTTCCCAAGCCTCATCAACTGGCAATGGGAACCTGCTTCCTGCTATAGAATATCGCTTGCAGGAAATGCACTATTTTCAGTTGTATTCATCTCAGTCAAGTCTATCCTCACCTCGACAGCCTATCAACTGTTGCCTCACTTTCAACGCTGATATCTTCCACTTCTTCGCGCTCTGCAAGCAGGACTATTATCACTCCATTTTGCGCACCATGGATCTCTGTGACTCGCTAAGGGGTGCTCCGCATCTTTTAGATGTTATTAACATTGTGAATTATGTCCATGCTGCCCCTGAGAATGGATACGATAGTAGAGTAGAGTACGACGAGTTTGGGGGAAGAAAATTTAAGGGAAACATCCTGAGCTATGACTGCTACTTATTCCTGATGGATCCCCAATTTCTTTCCAAGCACCAACTACTGCAATTCCTAAATGTCATCAAGCCGCGGCAAATACTAATCATAGCCATCCTGCCAAGGAGTTGGGACGAGGCAATCAATGATATGCACGTCTTTGCAAAGTTCATTGCGAGCTTCAACAACTTCGCTGATTGCCCACTTGCAACCACTGCGGTGGATTGGCGACTGTGCTGTGCCAGGCGAATGGATACCGGAGAGCTCAACTTAAAGGAGTGGTTGCAATACGTCCAATGCAGCTTGCAGCTTAAGGGTATTGGCAGTAGACTCAAGGATGAAGGCACTCCATCCATGTAATAAAGTCTTAGAAGGTCCCTGCTTTCCTTGTAAATGCGCGCTCAAATACATCCCTCTCCTTTTGACTCACCGCGCTTTTCCTTTCTCAGCAACATTTGTGGCTCTTAAAACGACTCGTGTGGGTTTTCTTGATCAAAGTACTTCATTGCATGGATCGTCTACTGATCTTGTGCTCTATCACTTAGCGCGATAGCTTACACATCACGATGGATGTGTGAATGTAGGTGACGATGTGTTAAAGGCGTAGTCATTGTGGCGTAACACAAGAAGCTGCGACACATGCGGCAGTTGCGTGGTACGGTGGAATACGGATGAAGTTGCATTGCTTAACTGATGGTCAAAAGCTGTGCACTGTAAAGCACTGCAGTGAAATCCCACCCATCCCATCTCATCTGATCCCGCTCCTCTCGTCCACCCGTAGTGCATGGATGCATTGGATCTTCCCTAGGTTCCAATGCATTTTGTGCTCTTCTGATTCTACACACATCTGAATAGTTCTACGGCTGATGGTTTAGTAATGAGCCAGCCTTTCGTTCACAGCTGGGGCGCCTTAACCACGTATTGCTGACATTTGCCTCAGACTCGTGAGCAGCAGAATGCCCATTGCAAGTAGAAGGGACGGCAGACCAGAACAGTTCCGTCTCGCTTTTCACCCCATACCCTAAATTATTTGTGCATTGCAAGTGTGCAATAGGCGTTGTGTCCATTTATGAGATTCAGCGTTTGAGGCACCCTAAATTGCGTAAAGCATCGGGTTTTCCCATTCCCAGTGCATTATGCTTGGACCAACTGCCAACGTTGCTGTTGCGAAGTCTCAAGCTGGTCTAGTTGACCAAATCTCAACCAACTCAACTCATGCACGCCGTGTCAGTGGATGCTTCAGATCAATCTTCACTGGGTGGTGTGTATGAACAGACCCCACCGCCTTCATTGGCTTTCTCAACCATTGTATGATTATTTTAACCGCAGTTCTCACGTGTAGTAGGGACGCTTACAAGCATAACGCCGAACTGAGGCTTTTACCGGCCCGTCCGAACATTTCATTCGTAACTTAATCCTGATTATGTGATTAACGCGGCCTGAATACATAGCTGGGTAGGAACCAGTTTTCAATGACCTCAGCTGGTCTCTGCATGTTCTATCAACCCAAGCCTGGACATGACAACACAATAAAAAGTGCGAACTATCACTCAGGGTGTGGTGCTACTCTGCATGCTGATGGCATCACCAGTTTCTGCATCCAGTTGTGCTTTCTTGCCAGTCGAAATAATTTGACGCCACTCTGGAGCCGTCGGTGACTTTAATTAAGATTCACTTGGTTCATTGCTCACTGTCTATTGCTTCGAATCGAGAGTCAATCCGGATAAGATCAACATGTATTTGAAATGAAGGAAATCCTTCGTGTTTGAGGTTTTGGCCATAACTCAGCAAGTTCCCATAAACTGGGATGTCACATCAGGGTCCGACCAACCCGCACGACTGACCGTGTTGAGATATCGCATGTCTGACATTTGAGCTCTTCCGGAAAGTGGTTAGAGGCTATAAGTGCAGAGTGTGACCGAGCACAACGTTTGCGGTAAGCAGCTGTGTAACAAACATTCGACAACCGTAGCATTCCTGCGAAATGGAAGGGAGGCATAGCTGTCAAGGACAAACCACTGTATGGAATGTATGTTGGGGTCGTCATTGGTGCTCCCATGCGCAGCAGCAATCGAGATGCACACGATTGGCAGGACGAAGCATATGCTGACGAAGTTGTGAAGGAATTGATACAATGCTTCCAGTAAAATCGTTGGTACTTGCGAATGTGAAACGAAGAGTTACGCAAGCAACATATCAATGTCTACCGTCGAAGATTAGTCACTTAAATGCAAAAAGAGAGGTAAGCAGAAAAGAACATGCAAAGCAAGCTCGCAAATTTTCCAACAGAGGAGTAAATCACTACCTTCCAACAGTGCATCAAGATCCAGTTTGCGTCACGATGGGGAGAAACCTAGTTAAATCCATTTTTTGTGTACCTGGTTGGGAGTTTCCACACGCTTTACGGTTTGGTCATTTTAGCTTTACACCAACGATGGCAATAAATTGTGGATTCTTAACAGCTGGTCATTGACACATCAGGCCTACCTGCGATGGCAGTTTGAGGAGATCATTGTGCTTGCGGTGCTTGTTTTACCGCACTGCCGCTGTTCTGGGTGTTCCACATACTGTCGTCCTGGTACACGAGGCCAAGAGAATACTTGCCGGAACAGGGAATACGGTGGGGAATGATGTGGGCTTGCGCACAGGAGACGTCGTAAGACGAAAGCTAGCCAGATTTGATGTGACTTGCTAATACACCTGATGGAGCATCGGAATGCAAGATTCTATGCAGACAAGGTCTGTTCGCATCCAGAAAGCATGTTGGGAATGCTGTTGAGTGGTTCAAGTCACATTTGCTTTTGAACGGTATTCAAGTCACATTTGCTTTTGAACGGTCTTCGCTGGCATGCGGGAAGGCGCAAACCGAAATGCAGCATATGTGCGCCTCCACTTCACGCCTGCCCTTGGTAGCTTACTAACTGGGCGAATCGTAAATGCCAACTATGAGGGATTTTTGTTGGCTTTGATGGGTTGCGAGAATGCACCTTTTTTCGAGAATCAAACGCATCGAGGTAAGAAGACAAACGACACCGCTAAGGGGATGAGTGGAGTAGGTGGATGAGAGCACGAGTATTTCTGCGAATGCAATTCACTGCCACAATGAAGGCAAAATCTCTGCGTGTGGTGATGGAGATTCTAGAGGTCAAATCAGCACTGAGCACAGAGGTGTGGTGAGAAGTAGAGGTGTTTAAGCCAAATCGGGCGTCATTGGCACCTCTGCATACGATCAATCGATAAATGAATGAAAGAAGTATGGAAAGGAAGAAAGAACGCAGGGGAGGGAGGGCGAGCCTTTATCCTTGTCAATAAGGTGGAGGCGCTCGGCGAAGAGGAAGATGTAGTAATGCGTGAATGCATGCATGTAAGTATATGAATTAAATGCTAACATCGATTTGCGCAGCTTGACGGCTTAGACAGCGTAGTGTCGATAGAGTGTTCAGATGCCAGTAAACGCAAGAACATCTAACCTGCCAACATTTAACATCCAACAGCAATGGATGAAGTCATCTAAACAACTGACTAGTTAGGTCGACACCCTAGCTACATTGCCTGCAACAAATCTGCCTTTTATCTTTGAATTCCGCCCCTGGCGAGCATGATGTGTAAGCCAACAAGGAAAGTGATTAAGCACAAGAACAGTAGAACGTCCATGCAATAAATGATGTTGAGTCAGTAAGTCGCTTCGATAACTGGAAAAGGAAGTAACGCTGCGTCAAAGGAAAGAAAGATATTTGAGCTGGTTATTATCGAGAAAACGATGTCGGTAAGAGGAAGAAGTGACTGAGACCCTAAACTGTAAGTCAANATTCCGCCCCTGGCGAGCATGATGTGTAAGCCAACAAGGAAAGTGATTAAGCACAAGAACAGTAGAACGTCCATGCAATAAATGATGTTGAGTCAGTAAGTCGCTTCGATAACTGGAAAAGGAAGTAACGCTGCGTCAAAGGAAAGAAAGATATTTGAGCTGGTTATTATCGAGAGAAGTGACTGAGACCCTAAACTGTAAGTCAAGGGAGATAAATTATAGCATCTCCTCGAAATGGAGGTGGCCAGCTGCATGATGTTTGACACATCACAGTCGCCAATCCAATGGTGTAGTGGCCAGTGGGCAATCATCAGAGTTAGCAAAACTTGCAATGAGTTCAGCAAC
>LWMK02000807.1:0-18033 GCA_001693075.2 Taenia saginata
AAAGCTCAATTTCTTCTTCTCTCCAACCATCCTCTCTCTCTGCTTTTATCAGCTCAATCGATAGAGGTAAACCTTAAATTTTTTTTTTTATTTGATATTTTTTATGGATTTTTTCTTTTTTTTTTAATCCACCTTGATTTTAATTGTTTTTTTTGGTAACTCCTTTTGTCCTGAATCTTTTTGCTATGATGTCTTGACTGTGTCTTTTTGTTGCATTTTTTATCATTTGTTTATTTTAATATCCTACTCCTTTATTTGTGTTTCCTTGCAAACAAAAATTGTGACGACACATCCTTTTTGCATTGGTGATGATTTATTGTCTTTTTGATCGACGTGGACGAGGCGTGTGTGATCGCGCGGTTAATTGTTGCATTTCCGATAAGGTATGATCACCTGTGGCAGGGGCGTTTGTTTGTCCTTTTGGTGGGGAAGCAAACATTTTACTTATCTCATGCCAGAGATCTGTTCTGCGGAGCAAACCAAAGCTGTCTTTTGAGTATGCAGGCTATGCTGTTAGTTTGTGGGGATGGGATGCAAACTGTGCCTTTGTTCTGTGGCATAGCCCTCTGGAATTACTTAGAGCTGCCTAGCGCCTCTTCTGCTCTCTTATGGCTCAGAACTGCGTCAGAAGAGTCTTAGGACAGTGGTGGGAGCTGAGCAGCTACATTGTGCTAGGAACGATTTGCTAAACGATGCGTACATCCTTCAAAAAATTAACTTCGGTCTTTAAGCTCTTAGTCTTTTCATCCAAACGAATCATGTTTACTACGCCAAATTTCTTGATAAGTAGGTAAGTGAACCAGTTTAGCAATGAATGGGAGAACGAGGATAGAAATAAGGCGCACTGTACCACAGCACTGTGCAAAGACATCCTTCGATGTCCGTTTCCAATCCCTTCCCTCACCTCTCCAACCCTCCTTCACTTTATTTCCAAAGCCTCTCATCCCTTCGCCTCTGTCTTAATCATTCCCTTTAGCTGAATATTCATATTTATTTGCTTCTACCGAAGAAATGTATGCACCACTATTGTCTTCGTGATGCAAGGCATCGATGGGTCCAAGCATCATATCAAATATACGCTCCTTCGTTAGCTTAGTACTACACTACACTCACTTTGCTACACTTGCTAATCATGTCTCCCATGTGAGTTGACAATTACCATAAACAGCAGCAGCACTGAGAGACCTACTGATGTGTGACAACTTGCCCAATATTCATATCCCAATTTGGAAGCACTGTAGCATGGTTCGCGTGATTAGGCTTGACTTGATCTGACAAGATTGGACTGCACCAGAGCAGACTACACTAAAAACACAGACATGGATAAAGTAGGAGAGAAGAGGGTAGACAGGACTAGCTGATCCATTGTGCATGCCTCAAAGCTCAATTTCTTCTTCTCTCCAACCAACCTCTCTCTCTGCTTTTATCAGCTCAATCGATTTAATTAAGCCCTCATTTTTTTGTTTTATTTAATAATTTTTTTATGGATTTTTTCCTTTTTTATTCAACCCACCTTGGTTTTATTTGTTTCTTGTGGTAACTCCTTTTTCCTGAGTCTTTTTCTATGATGTCTTTACTGTGTCTTTTTGTTGCACTTTTTATCATTTGTTTATTTAAATATCCTACTCCTTTTTTGTGTTTCCTTGCAAAGAAAAATTGTGACGACAGAATCTTTTTGCACCGGTGATGATTTATTGTCTTTTTGATCGACGTGGGCGAGGCGTGTGAGATCGGTCGTTTAACTGTTGCATTGCCGATAAGGTATGATCACCTGTGGCAGGGGCGTTTGTTTGTCCTTTTGGTGGGGAAGCAAACATTTTACTTATCTCATGCCAGAGATCTGTTCTGCGGAGCAAACCAAAGCTGTCTTTTGAGTATGCAGGCTATGCTGTTAGTTTGTGGGGATGGGATGCAAACTGTGCCTTTGTTCTGTGGTATAGCCCTCTGGATTTACTTAGAGCTGCCTAGCGCCTCTTCTGCTCTCTTATGGCTTAGAACTGCGTCAGAAGAGTCTTAGGACAGTGGTGAGAGTTGAGCAGCTACATTGTGCTGGGAACAATTTGCTAAACGATGCGTACATCCTTCAAAAAATTAACTTCGGTCTTTAAGCTCTTAGTCTTTTCATCCAAACCATTCATGTTTACTACGTCAAATTTCTAGATAAGTAGGTAAGTGAACCAGTTTAGCAATGAATGGGAGAATGAGGATAGAAATAAGGCGCACTGTACCACAGCACTGTGCAAAGACATACTTCGATGTCCATTTCCAATCCCTTCCCTCACCTCTCCAACCCTCCTTCACTTTATTTCCAAAGCCCCTCATCCCTTCGCCTCTGTCTTAATCATTTCCTTTAGCTGAATATTCATATTTATTTGCTTCTACCGAAGAAATGTATGCACCAATATTGTCTTCGTGATGCAAGGCATCGATGGGTCCAAGCATCATATCAAATATACGCTCCTTCGTTAGCTTAGTACTACACTACACTCACTTTGCTACACTTGCTAATCATGTCTCCCATGTGCGTTGACAATTATTGTAAACAGCAGCAGCACTGAGAGACCTACTGATGTGTGACAACTTGCCCAATATTCATATCCCACTTTGGAAGCACTGTAGCATGGTTCGCATGATTAGGCTTGACTTGATCTGACAAGATTGGACTGCACCAGAGCAGACTACACTAAAAACACAGACATGGATTTAGTAGGAGAGAAGAGGGTGAACAGGACTAGCTGATCCATTGTGCATGCCTCATTCTAAGAGGCGCCTTATACTTTACCATATAAGTCAGCTCTGACGATAATTTGGTCGACATGAGCAAGCTGTTTAAAGCACCGTTGGCGATCCAAAATAGTTATTACTGTTTCTCACGAAAGCATGACTAGGATTTGCAAGAAAGACCGTGAGGGAAAAAATGGACCCCAGCGAAGTAACTGTGGTCTCTCGATTTTCATTGCCATTTTAGGCTCTTTACAAATCGAATAGGCTTGAATGGAAATTTTTACCACGAAATCTGCCAAGGCAATCGCAGCATAAAATGCTATTCTGAGTCCCAAATCCGACCGATTTTAGATTAAAACCAGCTAATATGAACAGTAGCAGTGTATCCTCGGCCTCTCATTGTTGATTAGCATCAAAATTACCCAGAGAATCCTTTCGAATTTTAGGGCTATAAATGCTGTAAATTAAACCCTGGGGCACTTCTGTCACAATTCCTCTTTTAGAGCATTTGCTGTTCCATTATGAAGGACAAATCAACTTTTCCTTAAACAACAGCGTCCAAAACATCGAAGTCTTGTTCAATTCTACCTAAAATTTACCCGACTTAAAGATATTTATTTTCTTAACTTCCGATCGTGCGAACGGCAGATCAATGTAACCACCTACTAATGTGATAAAGGGAAGAAAATAGATGGTGCGAATGGAACCCGCTCGTCACCTTCTCCCAGAATGAATGTTTTGCAGGCATCTCCGCTAGTAGAGTATCAGTCGACATCCAATTAGTTCAATTTGTTTGTTTTTCCTCTACTTCCGTGGCACACCTCCCCATTCGAATTCCTTTCCCTACTGACTGCCCGATTATGCAGCCGCCTACCTTATTACTGGATGATCAACCATGCTGCCCTGCAAAATCAAGCACTCCAGCCGCCTACCTTATTACTGGATGATCAACCATGCTGCCCTGCAAAATCAAGAATGATCAACCATGCTGCCCTGCAAAATCAAGCACTCTAATGACAGAACTGCAGTTAATCAACCCCCTTTCAGGAACTCCACACCTTGAGGATGTGTTTGTTGGCCACTTTTAGAGACACTACGTCAAGTTATGTGCCATCTAAGTTGAGTATGTGGGATGGAAAGCATCGAAACTGATGTAAGACTTCGATGCTTTGAGAACAATTGGCTGTTTTACTTTGTTATTTTACGGACACCAATAGTGCAACCTCAATGGGCTGTAAATATCCCCGTTCGTCTGTGACCCTGTTAGTGAGTATGGCAATGACATTTACAGTGCACCGATGGCAACGAGTTATGACGTCCTTACCGGTGGGCATGGATAGAAGACTACTCTGCAAAGTGACACTCTATTCCCTGCATATATATTCTGTGCAACGTGTGTGCGTGCAGATGTGGCAGACAGAACTCTAGCAGAAGTGTGTGTGTGTGTGTGTGTGTGTGATGTGTGTGTGTGTGTGTGTGTGTGTGTGCTATTGAGGATGGTTTGGTTGATATTTTTAGGAAGACCGAGATTTCCGCTGCCCTTAATTGCCATCCAGATGGCTCGAAACTTCGGCTCCTTGATCTAAACAATCAACAAATGTGGCAAACCTTCGACGCATACTTAATATCAGGACATTATTAGCTGTTTGCTTGTAAGTGATGCTTAGAAGCGCTTAACGACAGGAATCCTCACGCTAATGACATTCGTGTGCAAAGTCAATTTCGTAAAATAGGCAAACTAATTCACCATGTTTACCCTCAATCATCAAAGCTCACGTTACAAGCAAGTTTTTATAAGAATAAATACTATGAACACCTGAATTGTCAGCTATCATAAGTCCAGAGCATAATAAAACATGCTGGCAGTGCATCGTGACAATCTTTTAATGCGTGACAAAATTAATCTAACCATTCGAAGCGGGCTATTCAAAAGCAATCAGGCTCTAGTAGACACTAGCACTTTGGACAATTTTCGCAATTGCTTCGTCAAAACACTGCAATGCTATTGGACATATTATTGCTTTCTGCTCGACACAATGACACACTTGTGTACATTCGCCTGTAGTTAGTGGATAAGGAATTCATAACTAGAGTATGAAAAGCATTCTTTGTGTTATTTTTTAAAGGAATCGCATTCAAGTCTATTACTCATCATAAAAATGGATCAAGTTGCAAACTCATAATGGTGGCTTACTGAAATTGCTACATTTCGTGCCTAATTAGCCGGAAGTATTTCATTGTCTGATAGAATCTCTGTTCGTAAGTATCAAGGGTCAGAATGTAAGCTTCTAAATGCTTTAGTGGAAATATCGATGAGCTTGTGTTATCAAGCCAATCCTGCATACTTATTTCGTTTGAAGCAAATCACCAAGTCTACCACGCATCACTCCACTACTTTCAACCTACACACCTCCTCTAATTTGTAGCGAAAGCCTACTGGCATGCAGTGGAAGATGACTTTTCCACTCTTCACTTTCCTTAATCCACGCACATGTCACAAGTTAACTCACATGATTTTAGCGCCACCCAAAATGCGCCTTTGTGGTAGGCACCCATTGTTTTATGCGGGAAATTACTCTGTGTAGATGCACGCTGCACTGCAAGCGTCATTAAATGCCTAAAACTTTGAGCGCACTGCAGGTTTTTGTGAGAGAAATACGACCTAAGGATGCATAAGAGAAGCGCATTTAGAGACAACCTGAACTGGTCAGTCAGACGAGAGAGAAGTGCTCTCCTTCAGACTGACTCACGATCTCAATCCACAGTTAACCTCAATTATACAAAATCTGTGTTCATTAAAATGAGATAAATAAATGTCGCCTTACCCTCACTCACAAATTCATCTTTATTGCTTATACTGCGATACCCTCTTTAGACTACCATCTCATTTGGCATTGTGCAATCACGTGAATAGTACCCGAGGCAGAAGGGAGAGCGACAAATAAAGCATCCTACAGAAACGGTGACCACAAGACTGTGCAGCCGCTGCCAATGAATCCCTCATTTCTAGCTACTAAGATCAACCAAATGCATGGAAATGACGTGTAATTGCGACATCTGCAAAACACAAGTGTCCAACTAAAGTGCGTAGAGTTGTTCCTCGACCCTTAGTGCGCTCTTTATGGCCTCATTCCACAGTCTGCAAAACACAAGTGTCCAACTAAAGTGCGTAGAGTTGTTCCTCGACCCTTAGTGCGCTCTTTATGGCCTCATTCCACAGTAATGCAGCGATCTCTTTGTGCTTGCATATTCGGATATACAAGGTGGGAGAAAGTTCAAGGCCATTAAAATTGTGATCAAATGCCAAGAATGGTAAGTGAGAAGCAGGGCATTGACTTCAATATAGTTTGCTGTTTATACGCGTTTGTGTCACTGCATGCGATGCAGGATTCTTTGTGGAGTTTGAGACAGCAGAGCACATGCCACTGACACATGGAAGATTTGTTATTCTAACGGTTGGTCAAACGTTCAATGTCGCCAAGCGAAATCACGACCTGAGACCACCCAAGTTATCAAGTAGGTCAGGCACAAGTAAAGGAACCAGCAAATAGCTATTTACCATGTGAACATACTGTCAAGAATCACAAAAATGCACGGTAATGATGAAGATTTGCGACGTGCATACTCGCGCTAAGCAGTGCATGTAAACTTCCAATGATAAAGTTTAGCTTTTAAATGAAATGTGTTCTCCTTTAAAAGGAATCAGCAAAATGAATCAATTAATTGCTACTTAAATATTGACAGTCAGTAAAAAACAAAATATGGACAGTTAGACCTCCTGCACTTATCGCACGAGCCCTCTAAGAAGGAGCTATTCATTAACCCACTTATAATACACCCCTTCACATCTTCATGACGTGACCTGTGACGGCTGATTGTAGGCACTTCAAAGCATGGTGTAGATGGAGGTCATCGCGAATGAAAGGGTGATGCAACCCAATCCACGCGCATAATAAGCCTAAGTAATGCCAACTAAGGATCCCAGTTGCCTTAGTAGACGAATTTTTTGCAATTTTTCCCGTGGAAAATTTGGATTTATTTGCTGGATAAGTGATGCGTTGTCGATTTTACATAGCGTTATTCATGAAGAGCAATGTGCGATGCTAAAAGCTCAATGCGTCCTGCGCATCCATTCTTCCAACGCACATGCATGAATTGGTTTTCATGGGAGGGCGGAAAAGTTCACACATCAAACGGAACTAAAACACAAGCAAACACAAATTATCCTGGTAATATTTCGAAACACGATCCATGTTAATGAATGAACCTGACCGCATTGATTTATACATGGCTGTTAACCATCCAAAATTAGTCTGCAGTCGTTTAGAGATGTGAGTAGACGAAAAGATTGCAAATTGCGTACAGGTGAACCCATTTTCGTTGGTCCAACTGCGACTGTACATAGCAAACAGTCTCAGCTTAATGGGCCATTGCTCATTGGGCACGTGGTAAATTTAGGAAAATTAACTAGTAAACTTACACAGCTAAAAAGACGAAGGGCGCTCATTTACTTTACTGAACAGTTCTTCCCAAATGTCTGCAAGGCAAGAGACACGTGTAATAAATACGAGCAGTCGAAATGGAGTAAGTCAGAGGAATGAAGACGCACAGCGATGATGTGCACGAAAGTGGCCCTTCAGTGTTTCCCATGTTGGGTGGTCCTCATAGCATTCCGTGCAGTAAAAGCGCACATTGGAGGGCTCTGTAGTCTGTGCTGCAATATTTCACGTCGGGAACAGGTTTAGGAGAAATTCGAATAAACGTCACGTCAGGGATGGGCAATAGCAAGTCAATCGCGTCATAGCATCTGCAGACTCACCAATGTGTGCATTAATGAAGTGATGCAGAAGTGGGTCAAAACTTTCATACAAAAGGCCACACGTGTGGCATTTATTGTGGTTCGACGCTGCATACGAGGGTTAACATAAAACACTTTTGACTATCCACGAATACTCGGATGTGGCAAATCAAAGCAAAAGACAATCTTAATCCTTTCTTACATCGTTGATGCACTAAAAGCATTCCAAGACTTCCAAATGTTGAAAGGCAACATGGACAAATTGCAGGCGTAGCTTCTAAAGTGTAAGATATAAATTAAACAATTTGTTGTAAAGGCGGTTGGTTAAGGCAAAGCAGAAGGCTGTACACACAACTAGCGAATAACTCAATAACTTTGTTAGGAATCCATAAATTTGCACAAGCATTGCAAATGTGCACGCCGCCTACCTTGATGCACACGTGCCATGTGTGCTCGAAGCAGAATGCAGTTGGTGGGCTTTGCGGAGCACATGAGGCAAGAGAAGTCGTTCATCTCAACAGTGGGCACGGAGCAATGTGTAAACGCTTGTGACCTCACTTGCAATTTATTTAACTTAAACAGGTCAAATTTCGCTAAATCTCTTCTCACATCTGATGGTGATTGAATCACAGAAGATCACTAATCACACGTGTATTAAGAAATAGTAAGCAGAGCAGGCCTTGGATGCGCTAGCGAATTCCAGTTGAATTTTAGTCCTAAGAGTCCCTATGAACAAGGCAAAAATTTTGATGGAGAAATTGTTTTGATCTAATCACACGAAGACTGACTAGCGCTAAACCTATTTGGATGTGAAATTAATCCCCAAATGTTGGTAAAATTGGATGTTGCATGTGTGACACTTATGTCGCTTTAAGTGCATCTATTGGGCGAAAGACGGGAATACGATTTTAACCTCTTGCTTGGTGAGAAGGTGGATTTCCTCGGGGCTGGGAGAGGCTACTCTTCAATGTGAGACAGTAAAGATGTCTCATAAGAATCAGCCTCCTCTGCCAAGGCTAGTTGCAGGGAGGTGGAAGTTAACGGGGAGAGTGCTACAGCATAAGCATCTCCATTGCACAACATAATTTTGCCTTGCGGTGCTTTGGGGTATTTAACATTTTATCAGTTTTAAATTTCTCAAGCCTTTAATGAGATTAGGCTGCAATAGGGGAAAGCACTGCCTTCTTCGACACATCGTTTTCGATTTGTGTAACAAGAGTTGTGACGAGTGATTTTTGGCATTCAACGGCCGCTTTAGTGTGACACTTTCCGCTTTCGTGTCCTTTTCTCTCCAACAGTCTCGGGAGTGAGCAGGCTGTGAATATTTAGGTATGTTTACAGATTGAGCAAATTAGTGGCAGTAGGTTTTGAGGCGAAACATGAGCGTGAGTGAACCTGCTTTGGTGCCCTCAGTGCTCCTACTGATCTGCAGATGCAAATTTTGTTGCTGCATCTCGTCTGGACGCGACATTAAGCAGCGAGTTTGCTTTAGGCTACTTGAGAAGATGAATTTGACTGTGTAGACTTTTTACCGATCCTCTGTCTGCCCATTCTTAGACCTGTGGGCCGTGTAGGAATCGATTAGGGCACTACGCGGTAGATATATGAGGGTGATCGAGACAGATCTGTCTACAATGCTCTCAGAAAGCATTAAAATAGTGGCAAGTGAACAGCTACGGATAGCTAAGATGTCAGAAGGAAGAACCTTACTCTAAGGATTGGGAAGCAACTGGAAGGCAATAAAGCATCAATTTTAAGTTGATGGCTTAATCAATTTGCTCTTTTTTGTACTAGTTGAAGGTCAGGGAGGAGCAGCTGTCAGGTGCTGCAGCTCCAAGAGTGGAAATTTTGCTTATGATGAGATGCAGCGGTGTTGGCAAGCTAGCTGGCTCGCACTGAGCATCATCGTCAATCCAATGGACTATGCAAGACGGTAATGGCTTGATGAGTGTTCAAAATCACCCAACGCAAGAAGAAGGGCTGCGCGACTTATTGACATGTTCCCAAATTCGGGTATAACATTGCCAATCTACGTCTGTCTTAAGGGTTGCGTTACCAATCATCAGGGCATCTATAAATAGGTCAATGTCTGTCCACAGATATGCCGGACTCAGTCAGGGATGGTGAAATCGATCACAATAGGCATGAGACTCATCATCTAGGGCTTGATGCGTAGTGTTTTTGCAGTTGATCTCCACGTTATTGTTTCTTCCCACTCTGCCATTTTTCTTATTTTTTTGTTGGTAAGCCTAAAGTTACTCTTTTCTTTTAGCATGGGAAGCTCTCCTATTGTCCTTTGAATTACCACAGACTTAATCGTGCTGTTCTCTTCATTTCCCATAGGACTTCTTATTTGCCTGCGCTTGGCACTGTGCGATTTTGATCAAGTAGTGACTTATTTAAGAGTTTTCTGGAAGGGTTATGGAAAGTCAGTAACTGTTTGTTCCCCTATTTTCATTGCAGAGAATCAATTCCGTTTTAAATGAATGAGTGACAAAACGCTCCCGTAAATCGTTTCATCACGCCTTCCCTGAGAGCACTACTTTCCGCTGACTCCACTCATTTCTGCAATTTTCTCGTAAAAGCTAATCTTTTATAAAAACAAATTCAAAGGCAATTGTCTGGAGAGATGAAGTCTCTTTTGACTTTTGTTATCTTGCGAGGATTCGACATCAATCCACTAACAGACTCTTGGTAAACCGTTAGGACATTCACGTTTCGGACTCAACTAATATGTACAGAGCCAAGTGGTTCCGCTTCCTTTCTGCCAAACCCCTTTTTGCACTGTTTCATTTGGTTCTCACGAGTTTTGCTTTGTTCATGTGAAGTTCTGTCCCTCCGAAGATATGCAGAGAAAAGCGGCCACTTTGTTTCGGCGAGCAATTTTGACGCAGCTTCATTATTCCCGTACTACCTTGGCCTTGCGCATGTAAATGCTTGCAATTTTTTTTTTAAATTGAAGGGGTTGATAAGTATATTTCATGCGCTTTATTTGTAGTAGTTTTTCCTTGTTCGATTTCCTGGGCGAGTCCTCGATATGTACTAGTTTTCCTCACAATGAGGGTGACTGCTTAGGCCATAGACGGATTTGGGATGTCCATTGTATTTCAAAACCTATGTATCCGTCCCCAAAATCGCCCGAGTTTGCCTTCATATAGAGCAGTAAGACGAGTTGTTGTGGTCGACATTTCACTAGTGCAAACCTTTTTGTAGTGTTCAATCTTGACTGGAATCCAGCAGATGACAACCTGACTGCAGTATGTGTGTAGTGTGAAGTGCAAAAGGGACGGTTCCACGCCCATAGCATCAGCTTGTTTTTTCAAACATCACGAGTGTGGTGTCCTTTTATTCTGGCACAATAAAGGAGGGGATGTTGCAATATTGGGAGCACCTGAAGGTAGTGAGCAATTGTGGGTTGGATTTAATGGACGGGTGGAGGTAGAGGGAGGTTTTGGTCTAGTTGAGCTGAATTAGCCTACGCTTACTAGTTACAAATAGATCTTGACATTCACGAGGGATTAGTTGTAAAGGCACTTCTTCTATCCCTTCATCTTTATCCTACATGAGAGCGTGTCATTGACTTATTAACGAATTAGAGGTCAAGTACTTCCGAGTGAGAATTTAAGATATCCATAACTTAAAGACGCCTCATTGCATCTGTATTTTTCATTTGTTTTCCTCGCAACATAGAATTTTGGGCTGTCTGACCGTCAGATAGGGGCGCACAGAGTGTAGCCTAATCACTCTTGTGCAGTGCTTCTTCCACCGTTTTTAAAAAAAAAAACATCGTAACATTGAAACTGTCGAATTAAACAGAGGTGGTCAGTTAATAAACAGAGTTGTGGCATCTACTGCTGTGCCGATACAGCACTTCAGCTTTTCATGCCGACAGGACTGCTGATGTCGCACCTGCGTCTGCATACTTGTGGTCTTGGGCCGTGTGTTGATTGCAAATTTTAATTAGCGTGGATATTGCCCTCAGACGATTTTGGGAAACGCATGATTCGCCACACACTTCCAGTGGCAGTGCCAACAACGAATTCGTCCACTCTGTGTCGAGTGAGTCTGATATGATGCAAGGCAGCAAGATGACGTGGATATCGATGAGTTGATCTTATAGTGGCTTTTGCTTCCTAGCACTGGGCTGAGTTTCTCTGCAATTTGATAGCCGCGAGGATGCTCGTGATTGTCTACTGACTTTGCTCACCTTCATGGAAAGCAATGCTGACATTACAGAAGAGGATTCAATCTGTTAATCAGACAGTGACCAAAGTTAAGTTAAAGTGACAGCTTCCTCCTTCTCTGCTCACATTGTATTCCACCCATACAAATTTCCACTGCGTTGTTCTTGCAGTACAATGCAGTGTGTACCACACAGCTTTTGTGTCGCTTCTGCCGTGTGCCACAATGCACGGAAGAGGAAGAGCTTTGCAATTGAAGCTTGCATCCATCGAGCGCCTCTCACCCTGACTGGTTATTTAATCGGATTATTAGTGCATCACCATCTAGTCTGGTAAACGAGAAACTTTTAACCGTACTTTGCTTGTTGCAGCACAGTGACAAACACATTGTCTGCCTCAATGGCTGTCGTCTTTAATGCCCCAATTCATAAGCATTAATCCACGGGCCATGGAGGCAGTTCAATAATGGAAGGGGAAGAAGAGATAATGTGATTACTGAAAGATGTAGAAACAGAGGCTGCGAGGGTAATCAGAAGGTGGCAGGTGGATGCATTCAGTGCTCTGACTAAAGCATCAGGGCTCCTTTCGACAGGCAAACATTTCGTATAATTTTTAAGCCACTCAGCATACATTCTGGTTCCAAATGTACTGGCTGCCACGGCAAATGTTCTCGCTTACTGCACCTTTACACAGATCATAATGAACCAGACACTTACCATCTGCTGCATTGCATAAGTCCTTCGCCGTGGATGCGTCCTTAAGCGGCGATGCTACTAATTATGCTTCAGTAACCGAGTTGATACAACACAAGATCGATGGGGAAAGCAGGGAAACACTTTAATTCACTGCGTTTGCATGTTAACAGTAGTGGCCTATTGGTAATTTGTGGCTTGCAAACGCTTGGAATTCAGCAGCACTTCGTGAGATTTCCTAAAACGAATTTCAGTAGAGAGACGTCATTGTGTTTGCGAATCTGATCTGTGATGGATAGCGACACTTCTGGTACCTGATCTTGTTGCCAAGAGGCTCGCTTAGCTCACACATGGTTTCGTTGTCCATTGAAAGGTCCGAGAGCAATAGGTGAATAAGTGCCTCTGCTGGACATCCAGTTGTTTGAGGCTGCAAGACCTCCGCATTTATCTATCACACTGNTCACTGCTACGAAAAATTTATTAATGCTGCTGCTCGCGAAACTGCACTGGATCCGTTACAACACGAATGACCTGACATTAGAGTCGATTGCATGCCACGCAGCCATGCAGTGGTTGAGATGCACAGCTTATGAAGAGGTCTTAAGGAGAATCCAGGCAAAAATCATCAGGCTCATTTGCAGCCGCCATTAAGGCATGACAGAGGTGTTTGTGTAGAGCACGAGACCGCTCCTTCTGACCTAACCCGATCCGATCTGGCATGGGAGTTTCTCAATTTGCAGCTCCACAGGGAAGTCCATTGCACTCTGACTTGTGCAGTGCGTGGTGAAGTGAGAACACTAAAATTCCAACTAAATAATGATCCAGCAGGTGGTAACGAATGAAGACTGAAACACCGACTATTGTGGCCGATGAGTTGCAAGTTAGGGTAGCTTCACAAATTTAAAGCCAAAACAAAGCACATCCCAAAGGCCGAATTCACGGTCCTACATATCCAACCTCACGAACACATTACCATACACTTCCCTCTTTCTCCTTCTCATTCTATTACTGCTTACAGCTTGACACCTCATTCCTCTCCTTTTGTTTTGCTTAGTAAGGTGATTTGTTTGCTAAGTCATATTCTACTGCATGTGATTCAATCTGTCTGCATTCCCTGCAGCTACTTGGTCCCCACGTCTCACTTTGTCCAGGTCATCCGCAACGCCTCACTCCTCCCAGTCAAGCACGTCTAACAGGCTGCAGTGATGATTGCACGCTGCCACGCATGCACGCAATCACGTGTATTTGAAAGCGTCGTCTTCGACCCGACGATCAACGCGTCAGCCGCATCGTCGCGATTTTAATGTCTTGATGCCTTACCTACGATACTGGCCGACAGAGAATGGGTCTGCGCAACGTTGATGTGTGCGTGCAAAGCGAGTAGGAAGGGCTGTCACCCCAGCCCACTTGGCCTTTGTTTACTTCTGCGCCACTACAGTGGGCAAGCAATGATATGCGAAGAATGCTGGTCTAGTACGCCTCTCCATCTATTCCTTTATTTCTTCATCTACCTCCATGCCCAAGTAAATTTACCAACAAGCCCTAGGCAATTTATTGGAACGAATGTGCTCAAGAATGCGCATGGCGCTGGTGCACTTGCTGTGGACACATCGACTTCTCTTGGCAGCTACAACTATGAAAATTACTATCATCTCAGGTAGTGATTGTGATAATGCTTGCAGGCATGGAATGGAGGGGAAAATGGAGCAGGGAAAATGTGAAGGGAGACAAAGGAAGAGTTGTCGTGACCTACTCTTGATTTTTACGACTTCCAACTGTTCCCCAGCTTTTAGCCTGTTAACACCCTTTGAAGGGGGTTGGAGAAGGTAGTAGATAACCAAAAGGGCAAAGAATACTAGTACGAACCGAAGCGAAGAAGGGGCTTAGAGGAAAAATTGAACTAAATTATCAACGCTGTCTTTAAAGTCAGTGGACCAGGATGCAGCTAGCCTCGCGGTGTTTTAAGCTACCTGACGAGGAGGTAGTAACGGCCACTAGGACCTTAAAATTTGACACCAACTGCCTTCTTTCTCCCAGCCCTCCTTCTCCTCTGCCTCCTCAGCTCACATTGTGGGTTTTGGATAACAGCTCTGGCTCAAGATTCGATTCATGTTTTCGTGCTGTAGCAGCTGGGCAACACTTTCCTGCCTGTTTGCATGCAGGCGTGCACGCCTCAATTCGGGTCTGGCGGCTTGAGAAATTGTAGTTTGTTGGCTCCACCCACTTCATTAATGAATACTTCTCAAGTAATTGATGTCCGATTCTTTCC
Organism: Taenia saginata; assembly: GCA_001693075.2. Taxonomy (NCBI): domain Eukaryota; kingdom Metazoa; phylum Platyhelminthes; class Cestoda; order Cyclophyllidea; family Taeniidae; genus Taenia; species Taenia saginata. The sequence goes on from LWMK02000807.1 coordinate 14,665, forward strand.
AGCCAACCAACCAAGCAAGCGACTGTTAGGGTCCTCTTCGAATAGGGCTCGCATATGTGGCTCCAATCGCCTCCTTGCTGGCACTCTCACTCCCTTCGTCCAGTTTAGTTGTCCGATTTAGAAACTCAGGCAATCGTTAGCCCACTAACTGTAGAAATTGGTGTTTAGTGCAATAAAATTTAGCGAACTTCCGCTTAAATAAGAGTGATTCAAGTGCCCTTACAAAACTTATCCTTTTCCCACACCTTCACTCTCCTGGTCACGGAGATGCAAGCTTACAAGCGAGCCTAGGCAGTGTAAATGTACTTGCACGAATCACCAGCAGTGGAAGATCCAAGGCGCTGTTGACTGACTTGGTCATTTGCGATTCAGTGAAACAGTCGTTAATTGCATTCACGGGGGGGGAATGTGAATGATTATCCCAAGGAGCCAGCGGCGTGACATTCAAGGTGGAAGGACACTGTCCAAGCAGCGGTTGCAAAGAAATGCACTTGCCTTAACCGGTTGGATGATGTCCCAACTATCCACCGGTAAATACACGACTATCCTAACAACAAAAGCCGCAGGTGGTTCTGCTTTGCATCTTTGCATTTGGGCTAAATTTCCATTCTGCCTGTAAAGTTCACAGATTGTCGGGACTGCCCAACTGAAAGTGCTTTGATCATCAAGCTAAGTGAGGGTCAATAAGTGAGGCGTGCACATTACACCAAGAACTGAACTCAATTGTTCTTGTGAAAGGTAACGGTTCATGAATAAAGTGACTTAAGAATGAACTAACAGACGACGTTGAGATCAGTTGAAAGTAAACCATTTTAGGTGGCAAATACACTTAGCTTACTTTACTTCATAGAGAATTAAAGCAGTATTTGAAGAGTTTAAGCACTTTGAATGGATGAATGGATATATGGGTGAACATCCCAACAAAAATCAAAGAAGATGAGAGGGAAAAAGGTGACGCCGTGGTAGCAATCAAACCACTTGAGGCACTTGCATTCCATGTCCTTCCGCTTAGTGTCATACAGCCTTTGAAATCACATTTTCCACACATTGCTTCTTTCCATTCGCCAGATACCACGATCCCACCAGGAACACCTGGAAGCAATTCAATGCATGCATTATGGTACCTTCATGTTCAGGAACCGTTGATCTTCATTCCAATCTTCCTACCTGCTTAGCGACCAGTCTCTGCTGTAATGAGGAACGAAACCGTTTATTCCGTATGCACGTACCATTCGTCGGTTAGTCTCGTCGTCAGCGCATTCGTTGACATGGGTGCTAGACTCTGCTGTCCCTTGCACTCCTCATTGGTGGCACGATGAATAGGAACGTGTGATAAATGTTGCGTTGGATCAGAGGCTACTCTTCTCCCTCGAAGGAAGGCGCGTGTTCGTTGAAGGCTGCTTGCCCAATGTTGAGGACTACTTAGTCAAATCTGCATGCATGGCAAATATCTCGACGTAACGAAGCGGATGCTGTGGTCAATCTGCCTACTAACTGATTGCTCTCAACCTTCGAGTGGCCGTCAGCAGAGGTGCAATCCGGTGGGATTGTGGGCACTCCACACATCCAAACTTCAGCACCAATGTTGGTCTTCCTACCATCTGCCGGAATGTGGAACAAAACCGTTCATTCCAACTACAAATAGCGTCCATTTGAAAAGTCTACTGCTTCCTGTGTGTGTCAAAGGAAAACGGAAGTCCTACATTGACTCGTGGCAGACCCTGTTGCAGTGACTCATTGGACCTGGGGTCCGAAACGTAACAAACGTTTTAAGCGATTCCTGATCTCTCCCTCTGACTGCATCAGGTGGAAGTTTGTTTCATGAAGGCTCAATGCGAGTGTTTGAAGGGTCGCGTTATTTATGTTCTAGGTTGCCAGAACTCCTCACCCACTTGGCAGCATATGGAGTGTCTTTTGTGGGCAAGAATGGTTTATATCGCAGAGATGCTCCGCTAGGCGGTCCTACGTACACCCACAGCAACAAAATAATTAAGTAATTTCTGCACGCATTCATAAAATCATCGTACCTCCTTCGCTTCGTCAATTTCAAACACGCCGCTGAGGCAGTCCAGACAGGAGTGAGACCACGGCCACCGTCGAAGGCAACGTCAAAGTGGATGTAGTTCCGATGGATTCTTCCAATCCACCAACTTTGTCACCTCCACCGATGCTTCACTATGTGTGGGAGACCACTGATTCTCAAGCAACATTGAAGGTCGTGAGGACATTTGGCGATTCCACTGCAAATTGGCTGCAGGTTCTTAAGGGCGTTGGAATTGAAGGTCGTGAGGACATTTGGCGATTCCACTGCAAATTGGCTGCAGGTTCTTAAGGGCGTTGGAATTTCCCACAAATGATCAGCTCTGTAGACGGTGGTTACTTTACATGCTTGCTGAAACCGCGCTTTCGCTTCAGAACTCACCAAATAAGCCGCAGTGCCACTTCGAGATCAGGCANCGAAGAAGACGCGCGTGTGTGTGCATGGCTCGCATCCAATTGAAGTGCCTCCTTTCGCTAAATCAAGGCACTCAATCTGTAGCCACCATCTCACTCACCAAATAAGCCGCAGTGCCACTTCGAGATCAGGCAGTCAATAGTTCAACTCTCCAACTATTGCTTACTACTCTTCTTTTTTCGTAGGAGAGATGGAGGTGGTCAGTCATCATCTGCGGACCCTTCCACCATGAGCTGCATGTTGGCATCAACGAGGACACACAGCAAATTGATACTGTTGTTATGGATGTCGATCTCATGCAAAATCACCAGGTAAAAGTGGCATTCAATGTTGATTGCATTCGCTTACTAAGACGCTACCTGTGTTCTACAGCATCCGCAATTGGCCTGTGGGTTTTCCCCCTGACCACTAGCCTCTTCCTCACATAATCTGCTGTCCCTGCACTTCTTTCACCGTTTGCTTAGTGTTTGGCTTAGTCGCGATAAATTCTTACTGGAATTGCGGTACTTTTCTATCAAATCCACTGTACTATCACTTTGTGCCACCAGTTTCATTGTCGCATCTTTCGTGTCACATCTGCTAATCGCTTCTAGTTCGTGGTTGGAAGATGCTACTGAAGCTGGTGATTTGAGTAAGAGTACGGCTAGACAATGTTCCTCACGAGAAGTAGAATGCATGTGCTCGTTGTGTGTGCTGCTGATTCCATAAATGGCGATTTGGAAATTAACAAAGTAAAGTGCATTGCGTCACCTTGCTCACCTTTGTCATGCCAAAATTCTCCGAGGTGTAGTCTACCACGAACTGCTCATCAGCTTTTACCTTTACTTTATCTTTGAAATGGTCGAAATCGAGGGAAGTTTGGAAGATCTCATTACCCACACCATCAGCCTCGAAGTGTTGTGACTCCTTGTTGA
>LWMK02000808.1:1867-25408 GCA_001693075.2 Taenia saginata
CTGACACGACTCCCTGACATGCCGTCTTGGCAATGCAATCCCTCTGCGTTGAATATTCCAGACGTTGGAATCGTTGTTGTTGGCGGAGCATATGGGGAAACACATGCATCTAAGAAGTCAGCTGAAGCTGAATTGCTAGTACAAGACCCAGCGGATGCGAGCGATTGGCGATGGATTGAGCTCAAGCCGATGCTACAAGCACGTCGAAGCCCAGAAATAGCCTACTTTAAAGGATGCGTGGCGGTTGTTGGAGGAGACGAGGGACTGACTCTTGAATGCCTTCCACTCTCATCGGTCGAACAGACTGAATCTCAGTGGACTCAGCTCCATGGATTTTTTGAGCAGCACCTCTCATCCACATCGCTCGTCACCTTCAATGGCAGGCTAATATTTTTGCGTAAGTTTTTTATTCCAACACCCTGCAAGGGTGCATTAATTAGCGAACTTACTCAAACTTGTGAATGTTTGTTCCTGCAGTATCCTCCTTTAACTGGGCCGATGTATACGAATTTTCGCCCACTGGAAATGTAAGTTATTGGTTTGTACTTTGCAACTGAGGACTTATAATGCTTCGCAATATTGTGAACTTTGTAGGATCAATCTTTGGCAAATTTTAAATGGAAGCAACTATTTCGGCTTGATGGTTTAGAGTCGCAAAGCTTTTCGCAGCAAGAGAAGATCTGGACGAAGACTAAATTATTTGCAGAACTCACTCAAAGCAGTGGAATGAGGGGTGGATTGGAGTGACGAGTTCCAAGGGTTTAAAACGATACAAAGCCAGACAACACTACTTAAAATATGATTTTACGCATCTTTGACTATACATTTCAGCAGATAACCAGGGTTATGTGTGCTGCTCAGATCTGCACGTGAATTGTAAAATGACGAGGAAAGATTTCAGCTTGTCTAATGCATGGACCTCCAACGAAGCGGAGAAGTAGAAGTTTGTCTAGAGATGGCGGAGATGAACTAATAGGGCACTATCATTGAGATAAGTAGCACGGTGGGTTCTTGGCACTAGATTTAATCTCCAACCCACTACCTCTGTACGAAATAGAGGTGAGTGCACACAGCTGAATTCCTACCTGTGCATATGTCAGCATTATCCGATTCGTCACAAGTGGCACGCNCGAAGATACATGGTGAGTGAAAGGGAACTCACTCAAAGCAGTGGAATGAGGGGTGGATTGGAGTGACGAGTTCCAAGGGTTTAAAACGATACAAAGCCAGACAACACTACTTAAAATATGATTTTACGCATCTTTGACTATACATTTCAGCAGATAACCAGGGTTATGTGTGCTGCTCAGATCTGCACGTGAATTGTAAAATGACGAGGAAAGATTTCAGCTTGTCTAATGCATGGACCTCCAACGAAGCGGAGAAGTAGAAGTTTGTCTAGAGATGGCGGAGATGAACTAATAGGGCACTATCATTGAGATAAGTAGCACGGTGGGTTCTTGGCACTAGATTTAATCTCCAACCCACTACCTCTGTACGAAATAGAGGTGAGTGCACACAGCTGAATTCCTACCTGTGCATATGTCAGCATTATCCGATTCGTCACAAGTGGCACGCGCATTAGCGAAGTGACTTGAGTGAAACACACATTGAATGCAACTTTGTGTGGTAAGAGAGAGTTGGCACGTTTCTTAGAGCTGCGAAATAAAAGTGGGCCAGACGACAGGTGTTTCGTCTCATGAAACTGACGTTTGTGCAGTGAGATTGACAAGGGGTTCTGTTGCTTGAAAAGCAAGGGAAAGCAGGGCATGGAGTGTGAGGCTATTGCCAAGGCAATGACACGAGCAATTTCGCCAAACAGAACAACGGGCAAGGTTAAAGAACTTCTCAAGCTCATGCAATCAAAGTGCTTATGTCCTTGTGCATGCGAAACACAACCCTATGTAGACATCTCAGTGAGGTATTGGCTTTGTTATTGCCACGTAAGATTCTCTGAAAGCGGCAACTTCGACTGCTAACAAATCCGCGTGTAAAATGGGGAGGAAAGCGCTTATTTTTTGGTGGTCGTGCCACACTTCGCCCAAAATGCACAAAGCCAATTGATACTTAATGCTGCATTGGGATGTATAAACACGGTGGAAATAGGAAGGCTGGATTGTTGTAAGCAATGCGGGAGCGTCAGGTTGGGCTTGAATTTTGGTGACGCCTAACTATGCTCAGGACTGAAATGAGTGACGGCTCATCCCACTAATTAATTTTATTAGCATGACTAGTTTTTTGACACACCAGAATGTCGCGACTTTTATTTTAACCCTTACAATCGGTTGTAACCTCGATTAGATGTACTTTAATCGTGACGCAGCTGCTCTCATTAGGTCAACGTAAGGCCAAGTTTGGCGTGTGAATACCTGATGTGTTCACGGCGTGTCTGCTGGTCAGCCAGCTCTCACTTCACGTGCGGTGCACCGCGCAGCTCAATTTATTTGCCCACCAGCAGGCCAAGCCATCCGCCTCCATTCAAAAATGGGTTTGCTATTCATACTCAGTAGTCATGCTTAAAACCTTATGGATAAAAGACGACATTTAATAGCAAAATCACTATCTTCCAACGTTCCGCATGATTCGTATAAATCTCAAGGTAAATTATCTACGCATGGAGTTTGTTGACCTCCCACAACTCTGCAATGCCGCGATTCTCAGTGTGAGTAGTAGCTATGTTCTCCTAGCTTTAATGTAGAGGAAAAAGTGGGTGGTTTTCCAAATGTGAGCAGCACAGTGCCGATTTGTCCTCATGCTGAAATGCTACAGTCAAGATTTTATTTGGAGGTAAGCTCCAGCTCGTGAATCTCGATTGACTACAGCGCCCCACAAACCGCTATGATTTACAAATTGGTTTAATTAAGTACTAGGAACGTAACCAAAACAAAAAAGCATTTCCTAACATGGTCCGGTAACATTTTCAAATTGTAAATGCATCTTTTAGTGCCAGTTTTACTCTGTCGCTCTGCGTTACTCTTCTCCAGCTCCTTGGCGACACCTTGTTCAACATATCCATAGTCATTTACCGCTCACAGAGGTGGCTGTGCGGCGACGTCGAAATTAGGTAGAAAGTAGTTAGGAGAAAAGGGACAGAGATGAGTGAAACCTTTATTAACAAATGTTGATATCAAACTTGTAGCAGCCTATTAACAGCCAGACGATAGTGTGGCAAAAAACTAAGGTTACGTTGAGCAAATTTTCATAGGCGTATGTGAAATAAACCGACAGAAACGTGGTAGCTGGATGGTGGAGGCAATGGTTTTTAAGACGTGTGTTGACGGAGTGGCGTGGGACCGATGGGTCAAAATGGAAACAGTACGCATTGAATGCATACGAGTTTGATTGGTTTTATGGATCGATGAGCAGATAAGTGCAGAATGCCATAAATTCTTTCAAATGAATATTGAAAATGGCTTCTTTAGATGCGTATATCAGCGGGTGAGTAGGTATGGTTGCAGATGAATGCAGAAAAGTGTGTCGGAAGAATAATGCAGGAGTGCAAAAAAGCGCGACGATGGATTCGATGGAGCTAATGTGGCAGGATTATATACTAATTTGCTTAGCGTATAGCCAAGTGCCAGAAGCTGCATTGTAAAGGGAGTTGGTCAGACAATTTAGCTCTCATTGATAGGGTGAATGTAACTCTGGCTGGAAAACGGAGCACCAAAATACCACTGGTGTGTCAACCTGGGTTCGATGGCCCTTTTATCCGCACAGTCTATAGAGCTAACTTGCATAGGACGCCAGAAAATAGGTGGATGAATTGCAGTCAAACATTCTGGTGCCTCGTATACGCTGCAGGCATGACTGCAATACAGTGAACTAGTTTGGAAATACTTCGCAAAGGTAAACCGGTACAAATTTAAAAGCAACTCATTACTTGGTAAAATTGAAAATCATTGGCTATGAAGATGCTTGCAAAGCACGGGGCATGCTGACTTGAATACAGAGTTGTGCGAACTTCTTTGTCAAGACCATTCCACTCGTTAAAGTATGAATGAGGAAAATGTAAACAAAGAATTCACTTTCAACATAGAATTGCCGCACAATCTCTCAACTAGTCCAAAGTATCTGCACAGTATTCGTACGGGTGTGCACCGTGTTTGTAGCAGTGTACAATTTCCCGTAAATGCTATTTCAGTAATTAAGCTGTAAAAAATAAAAGCTGAAATTAAAGGCAAAAAGCAGTTGCACAAATTTCGGTGAATGCTTTAGGGAAGGATTGGGAATTCTGTTCTCCAAAATGGCATTCTAACCGTCAGGATGGAGTTTTCCTACTTTTATCCCCATGTCACAGACCCTGACAGACGTTGGAAGCCCGCCTAGTGTGGAACTGGAAGGAAGGTGTGATAAACCATGGCTTTCCTTCGAAAGTCAGCATCGGGTCTTAGTCAGGCTAAAGAATGCCATTTACATGCAGTACCATAATCAGGCACATTCACTCGTAGAGTTGTACCTACATGTCGTGATATAAAAGAGTTAGGAACTGGTAGGGAGTCTATTTACTCTGTAATACATACTTTGTAATGACTGCATAGGTGCTGCAAGTCTTGGGATTAAATTCACTCAATGAAGCTAGGTAATACATACTTTGTAATGACTGCATAGGTGCTGCAAGTCTTGGGATTAAATTCACTCAATGAAGCTAGCACTATTGTTAAATGTGGGAATATTCCTCGTACTTCGGGATATTTTGGTGCATCACCCGAAAGACATGACATACGTTTGCAAGCAGCAGCGACTTAGACAACCTCTTTTGTTTTCCTAACCATAGTAACCTAATGAGATTCCTTGTCGCAATAGAAAATGGAGGACACTAATAAGGGGTTATACGAAAGATCAGGATTGGTCGCCTCCTAGAGATAAGCAAGTAACGCACCAATTTCAGTTTGCATACTACCTGAAGAGATTCTGCGTCAGGACTTCCGTTCCCTGAAAGCTATTTATGCGAAAGGACACTAGTGCAAGTTTGGCTAGTCCCACTACATCTGCTCAGCAGGTTTTGGCACTGCGAAGCAAACGATGTATACAAGAGGATGGAATGTTAAAATGCACCAACGCAGGGGAAAGGGGAAAGAAGGAGAGAGGGGGAGAGAAGGCCCATTTCATTTAAACTGCTTTTTTTGAATGTTAGCCGAGCCCAATAATTAGCTAATTGCGCACCTAACATTCTTTTAAACACCGTGCATCCCCACGATTTTAAAGTGGCAGCAGCAAATGTCCACCATCGGTACCAAATATAACAATGTGTTTCGTGGGAGGATATTCCCCTCAGTTTTTTTCCCCAAATCGATGTCGAGATGATTGGAGCACATGTCATTTTAAAAAGGAACAAATTAGTTCAGAGACGACTACCCATAAGATTTCGAGGTATGTGATTTGAGAGTCAGAGTAAGAATGGAGAGGTACTTAGGTGCCCCAAACCACTAAGTGCTTGTAGTTCTAAATAAAGTCAACTTTGCTTAAAGCATTACTCATCAGCTCTCCCGGACGAGCAAAAAGTCTGGCAAAATGCCGTGATTTGTAGCAATTACGCCATTCGGCAATTGTGTAGTTTTCTCAAGGCATTCTAAGCAAAGCTACCATTCGTGCACAAAAGCCAAAAGTAGGAGCAGAAATGTGCATTAATGCTGTTGAATGCATAAGTGATTAAGTCATGCCCTTTGACTACCGGTGGTTGTGGCTTAGCCACCGCCACCACTGCTGCGACCGCAACATTTCTATGGACCACGAAATTTGCTGATGAATATCAATCCACGACATCTGTTGCACCATCGCTGCCAATTCATTGAAGCAGCAGTCAGTGAAGCGCACTTGAATCTATTAAAGGTATAGAAGGTGTTAACGGGCCACTTAATCCTTCCTGGCTCATGTTCTCTCGAGTTCATAGCAATCGCAATGGTCAACAGATGATGAGCCGTACCAGATTCCACTGTGGCTATTACTTCAGCCTTGCAGAATAGCTAGGCGCCCACGAAATGCATTATGCTGTTTTAACTGTCTAGTACGTTTTATGCGTTACATAGGTTATAATATTTTTGCTGCTTGCCAGCGGATTCATAAACAGCGACAAATCCCCATACAGAAGCAAAATACTCTCAACTCAGTACCTTTCATTAAACTGTTCTTAATAATTTTAATTGACGATGCTTTGTTATACAATGGCTCTTTCAACTCCGCCATCACGTCTCCACTGGAATCTGACAAAGTGCAAAAGTTCACAGTTGTGTGATGAGGACTGCAGGCAAGGGTGGGCAGAATGCGTGACTAAGAGTTCTTTTGCTCTTTAAGGAAATAGATGGTTTCAGTAGCATTCGGGAAGGATGGAGGTGAGGGTTGTGGAAAGAGCAGCTGACAGAGGTGCCCATCGAACCATGCCCATGGGTTAATTTGCCAGCACTGGCGAGTGGAAGGTGGCTAAGTCGAAAGGAACCACCCCCAAGTTGGAAAACTCATGTCGAGATCTGCCTCGCGAAGTAATTTCAAGTGTTTAAATTGTTGAAAATTTTTTGCAGCCTTGAGTGACACTGAAGTCAAAAGTGAATGCGAATGGAAATGGACAGATGAGAATAATGGTATTCAAGTCGCTAAGCGAATATAGATTGAGCCTACTGTATTCTATCATTATTGAAAGATGTCAGCACAGACGACAGGCGTAATGGAGATGTCGACATTAAAATAACCCACGCTGTGAGAGGTGGAGTAGTTTGCCCTCAATGCGATGTTAGCACATCGGTTCATTCTATGTGGTCCAGCCATCACGTCGTCTAATCTCACTGTCTGTCACACTCTCCTTTGTACGAGAAGTAGAAAAAATTATGAGAAGTCCAGTGTAAGTCGGAAGCAGCAGTAGGATCGTGACTGTTTCCAGATTTGTTTTTAAAGGATAACGACGTACAAGCCCTTTATCGTCGATGGACACGAGTAAGTCACGGATTGGGCAAGTGCGTATGGGAGGGGCGGCCAATTAATGGAGAGTGTATGCGACCAGATTGGATAGTCTCCCGTCGCCATAGCATTGACTAGCCTTGACTTTACAGTGAACAACATCACACTCATACTCCATCTGCAAGTTCTGTCGGCCAACTAGGAGGGCTTGGTGAGGAGTGCGACACATGGGAATGCCGAATAATTAGACGCGGCCATGGAAAATGTTGGGGAGAATTAAGAAAGGGAGGTATTTGGGACTTGTGGACACTTTCCGCATCACACTCGCAAAACTATGGCAAATAGTGGTCTTGCAAAAGTAAGCAAAATTGTCGCCACAACGTCCAATAAACCACCACAATATAGAGAAGTAAAGTTCTATCAACATGCAGAACTCAATTTATGAGTTTATAAAACAGACATAACAATGCATAGAACTTAATGAGCATCTTAGATATTTTTAACATGTTTGCAGTAAAAAATACCTTCATGGAAATTTCAAGTTTGTCACAGAGTGCACACCATGCAAAGTTATTGTATTGTTTTAGGGTAGGCCATTATCCCACCTATTTTCGCTAAAAAGCCATTTCTGGGGCAAAAAAATGGGATATACAAGGATATTAATTGCATCCTTTTGCATTGCTAACTGACTTCCTTAAATAAGCCTCTATAATGCTGCAAAAATTGTTATTTTAATCCTTTCCATGGTAACAAGGCAAAATTTCCTTAGGTCTGAGAACTATTTTTCATATTTTTGTCGCCACATGTGGAAGAGTTGCTGAAGGTGTAACGGAAATTTGTCAGCTCCAAACATAGGTGCCAGGTTGGCCAGCATGACTTTGTCACCGGATGTGCGGAGGTGAGGTTTCTTTCGGTCCCTAGTCCGTCAATTCGTGTTACTGTCTGTAAATGGTGCCCACAAAATGCTTCCGCGTCCCCTCATTCCCTATCGCTGGTAAACCCCTATTCAGACAAATTCGTCACTCAGGTCAATAAGTGGCCCCAGATGCCCCAAGTGAAAGTTCTTAAGATGGGACGGACGACGATTGAAGGCTAGTCCAAGCACTTGCTACCAACGCAGAAGACGAGACGGATTTTCTTGCGGACATAAAAGCAAATGCGAAATGTTTTGATCATTACATGATCCTTAACATCATCGGTGATTATTTTACCTGCGTTCTCACGTGTTTACATTAGAGAATGGTTAAGAACAATGACTCTAGATTGAATTGCATCTTCGATGGGAACGCCATTGTGATTCCCTTAATAGCTGATCAAGAGACGCAGCTGGGATGCCTCGTGAATTTGTTCTGTTCGCAACTGTGGTACAGATTCATTCGAACTTGATACCTATTGATGGCATTATATGAGGTGACAATAACATGTCATGCAAAAATGTGTGCGGTGTTGTCTAATCCTTTCGCCTACGGAGACATTCCCTTTTTGTAGCTCGTGTGTCTTTTTGCTTTATTTTGCTGTGGAAAGTGAAAAGAAGGCTGAGAGTGGGCACAAATAAACTGCGTGTGGCGAAGAACATAACGACTTGAATGGGACGCATCAGCACCAGTAATTCCAAGTTCTACTTTTGCATGCATTGCCTGAAGGTTTGCAATAGGCTTTTGGATATGTTTACCTCAGAAAGACGCACGTGGGTAAGGTTTAAATGCAGCCAATGTAACATGCTATAAACCATCTTTCCCTATAGGAGATGATATTGAGCTGCCAGCATCAATTCGGGAACTGTCGGAAGAAGTAAGAAGTACAGAGGGATTGGGGCCCCTAAATCCTCTACACCCAAAGAGCCGGAAGGTTATCACCCTAAAAAGAGGGTGCCGGATAGAATACCACTGCACCGTTTGCGGTCTCACATCTGACCGCTTGGATGTGGTGTTATTAAACACAGAACGGGAGCACCCAACTGAACGTGACGCTCATTGCAATTTGACACCAAAGCTTGTGCATGTTTTTGTATTAAAAGTGTGCCTTCTGCCAGATTACCCTTCAAAATGATATGAATTAATTACTCGATACTTTTAACATGCGATGAATGCTGCAGCCTCGATTAGTGTAGTCGCTGATATAATGCTCACAACGTTTGGTGGGACTAGGCGAGCTAGACATTGCAGACAGTAAGAGAGCCATGCCAAGTGTTGGCTCAAAACATGCGATCGTCTTCTCAAGGCATTCGCCTGAAATCTGCTATAAGTGAGCGCACCAATGCTTTAGGATAAGTCCTAATAAATGTAATTGCGATGCTTACTATGGGGGGCTCTCAGCACTTGCAAATGTTAAAATTTGTAGGTGCTTTATGGCGCTGACATTACCAATGCCTGCGGCAATGTCTAACACGAAAATAATTCTCAAATAACTCACTAGCAGAGGCATTTTACGCAATGACGTGAGACACTTAGTGGATGGACGCAACACTTTGTCGTATGGGGCATTTTACCTTGGCGGTGACAGATGATGTCGAGGCTGATTTAATGGCAAAGGCGGAGTCAGATGCAGGAACTCTTTGCGAGGCTGCAAAAGACTATCATCAGAATGGCCATCCCTGCACGATGTATCTAGGGCAGAAGCCACCAAACTCCAACAGAATTTTACACCTTTGGTGCATGGCAGCAGCTTATCCATTTTGAAACCATTGTCCCTTTTAACAGCATTCTCAGAGAATGTATTGTTGAGAGTGGATAGCGCTTGCATAACAATGCTTTCGCCTAAAGCGTGCTTACTGATAATTGCAATTTAGAAAAAAGAAAGAGAATCACGGGACTTTTACAGCTCCCCCATCCCGCTTCATGTTTTGCTTGATGGATTCTGTGCTGCAGCATTGTAGTAGGGGCCATGATCCATGTGGTTTAAAGTGCTTCATGACCACAATCACTTCCACCATCTCTACTCGTTCCGGATGCCAAGTCGGCTGCATATGATCATTTTATATGCTTCGTGACCAGTCTTTGCACGCTAGACGATGACGCTTTCGGAGGAGATGGCGGGTCTCCAGAGAGTGTCGACTCACACAATTGGCGTAGATGCAGCGTCTTCACCGACGAGGTGGGATAGCTGCTAACTTACATGAAGAGTTTTGGTAGGCCATGTTGCAACTCATCACTACCAACGCTGAAGGTAGCAGCAAATTTGTGTAACTCGTACATGCGTAGTGTGGTTATTATTTGATTCTACGATTAATCTACTCTGTGCTTTTGGTCTTACCTTGCTTTGTAATGGTTTTCTCTAACCTTTCATGAAGCGGTAAGCTATGTCTGCGAAACGCTGCACAGATACGTTACTAACGATCGCAAAATCATTTCTTCCTTCTCCATGTAGTGCCGTTTCTGTTCTAGATTTGCAAATCCGTTATGGTATGGACGCAATGCATATCGTACAGACTTCTGACCTATGAATGAAGTTAGCTTGACGTAATTATTTTAAGGTTTTTAGGTGGCTGCAGCGTACACAGATGTGTAGCGGAATCTGAAGGTAGCAGAGCCTTAGAAAATGCCGCAAATGACTCCAGTGAATCCACTGGGCTTGGTTTAGTCACTGATGTTTGGCAACAGCGCTTTGGCATTGCCTGCGGGTAATAATTCACCGCAACTTGAGAAGCATGTAGATCACTACGTATAATTTATTCGTAGCATAAGTTTATTTGACTAAATGAGGCTTTGCTTTTAATGCTAACAACCCACTTTTTAGAAGTGGTTGCTAAATGGAAGCAAATTGGTTATAAGTTGGCCACGTTTTCCAATGTGCTTCTCTCCATACGTTTCCTTCTTAAATGGCTATTTAGGGGTCTGGATTCGGTAGCGAATATTGAGCGCATGCTGTGAAGCAAACCGGACTTGAGTTATTACAGCATCTAGCGTTGCAAAGGAAGCATACTGATTAAGCAGGTTGTTCACGCTTGGCTAACAGAAAGAATTCGTACAACTGGTATGGCACGGAATATATTCAGCCCTCTGAATGCTAGATGGTGTAAGAGTGATTTTAACGGCACGATTAAGCGGCGTTTTGCAGGACAAATGACGTAAGGAACACATCTTGACAGGGTTCTATTTCACTTTGGAGGTCAAATAACCTTACGATGCGCCCATGGGAAGGGTTTGGTGATATTCAAATCACCCTACTTAAACGGGCCTTAAGTAGCTTGAAACCAATGCAATCACTCATGCGCACACAGCACAATCACTGGTACTTCCTCATGTCTAGCTACAAGCCATCTGGTTGTGTTCGAGCTCAACAAAGTGAGGCAGTGGAGAACTGAACCTAGGGAAACGTCTTCCCTCCCTCCAATCGAACACAATTGCCACACAAATAAGGGATAGTGCCAGAGGCTTCATGGCGATATCATTGCTTCAGAAATGGAAAAGCGTCTTTTTCCGCTCATTATTGAGACAGCGATGGGATTTTGCTGGTTTACAGAACAAGTACTAAAAGCTCTGTCTGTCTTCCACCTTGCAGTCATGAGCCAGTAGACCGCTGTCAGTGCTGCTCCCTCCCACGATCGATTCTCCGTTAAGATTGTGCATTCGGCAAGCATGTAAGATTTAATTAGATATTTACTTTACACTGTCGAACGTTCAATCGAAGAAAAAGGGCACCTAAAGCGCCAATCGAGGAATTCGTCTTTGCACCAATGCAAGTGCGAATGTGCAGAATTTCATCTGTGTTTGTTGAGTCGCTCGAAAGCGGATCCATATGCTGCATCATCATTTTGCTTTGTGCTAAATACCACCACCCTGTCACTAAGGAATGCTCTCATCTGTTGACTCTACCCGCTGCAGCAGATTAAATGCCAGAGCATTGCTGCAGTAAGCAGCTTTACCCCTTTCAAAACGGCCATGGACAGCGCAATTTGGCTTTAAAATGGGAGATCAAATCTGTGGTGATAATCTTTGCAGCTGATGCGTTTTTTCTAAAAGCAAAGGAAAAGGAAATTGTTGATCGACATTTATTTTGCCAAAGCTTTAAAGCCATCGGCGTCACTTGAGGCAATCATGTGGCAATCAAATCTGATCTGATCTGCTGCTGACCTGCATGCCAGTTTGAAGGACGCTTCTCCTTCTCATCATCAGCATCGGTGGCAGATTTGATGAACTGCGTCACGAGGCGTGCTTTTTTCTGTACGACACTGGCTCTGAAGGTGCCTTTACGCGAACCTGTTAAGCGTAGCTCCTCGTAGTTTTGACTACGGTCCTCGTGGACCATGTTGTCAGTGGCTTCTGTGTGTGTTACATGGAATGATCTTCTGTCCTCCATTACCTTGGCCACTTCATTATCGTGCCCTTAAACGGAAGTATGGCACACTGGAATGCCTCCAAGTTCTTCTGAATGTCAACAATGAATCACTTCTACTTCAAGTCTTATGGTAGTCATTGGTGACATCAATCTGCCATTATACTTTAGCGACTGGACGAAGATGAACTGCGGATCCAGCCTCAGGCTACTCAACGAAAATAACTAAAAACCCACACATTTGCGCTTGCACTGGTGATAAGATGATCTCTACAAGTAAAACTGTACGCTTTTGTTAATCATCGATTCAAACAACTGCCTGTTGTTGTTAATCCATTGTTTGGTGATTGCTAAAGTCTTTCTAGATGCACGATGCTGCAAACTGACATAGAATCACTGCAGTTGCTCGGATGAATCAAAATTGGCGGTGTTCTCTAAGGATTTGCATAAGCAGTTAGAGATCCATAGCTCCGTGCCCAATTCTTATCCTCTCAAAAGGGTGGCTTCATTATGTTGGGTCGGATTACAACTAAGTGGTGTACGACTGAATGTCAAGAGCTACTATGGGAAGTGTTGTGTTAGCACGATTGAAGGCAATGCTTCTAAACTACCTAAGGTTCACTTGAGTAGGTTGACCTGACTGGTATAGAGGATGATGAGTAAGGCGGATGCTGATTCATACGTGTCATCAAAAATGATCAATGGGCTGTAGAGAAGGTCCCAGTAACGCCGTCCCCTAATCCAATGCATAGCAAGTCTTTGGGGTAGAGACTGACGGTTATAGTCACGTTTGCATGAACATTGTCCCCCATCCATTCTAAGGTCATGCCCATGTGTTAGAGTCTAGTCGTCGACACAAAGAATTAACCCACCACACAATGCCAGAGTAGGGATGGTGTTCTCGTTTAGTCGTCACGTTAAAGCTGCCATTCGATAACGTGGAGGCTTGTCATTGAAAACCTAATTTATCTACTTGATTGGAACTGGTGAAACGGTTGTTTTAACCACAAATGGAAGTGTGTGCTTTACTGCTGAGGCAGCTAATTAATGCGCTCCAAAAATTGGCACAAATCCTGTTTTATGGCATTTATAAGTGCCAGGACTTTAGCTGCCCAATGTTTCCCGGTTTCAACAAAGTTCCAATGCATTTCGTTATTTATCAGTCCAGATCACGAGTAGTCAGTCATTCAGAGACCAGTGCGAATCACACTTTACTCCTTTTTTTGATCGGTTTATTCAGCAGCGTCTGGTGCAGGAGAGCTTATTTGCTACCAGAAGTTGGCATGTTTAACTTCTTAGACTAGGAGATGGCTGATCCTTCTTAGACGGCAAATTAAAGGAAAACTTCAAACGAGGTGCCGATGGGCAGTGACATCAGATTGGGCATCTAGAAGATCCAAATGCCTGGATTTGGTGCAAGGAATTCAAAAGAGGAGCAAGTGCCTGCTAATCCAAGTGCAGGACACATCGGTCTTCTCAGGTACTGTTTTTACTCTGTGGTAATAATTTCTGCGTACCGGATCGCATTTCAAAGGCTGTATTTAACTTGTCAAAGACACTTTTCTCTTTAATAAAACTTGGCAGCAAGTGTGACATGATCTGAATTGCAACACCGCTACTTCAATGGATGTGAGTGCATGTAAATCGATGCGAGGCCTAGGAGGGTGCCATAATAGCTCTGTTCTCAAGCATCTTTTTGTAGACATTGAAGGTTGTCACGGGCCACAAAATGGTATCCAGCGGAACCAACTCAGGTTCCTTTCAGTGGTCCATGCAACAGACAAAAAATTAGACAATGTTGCTTGCTAAACGAAAGGGCAACCGACTGCACTGCAAGCAGTGGCTTTGTTACCCTTCTCTGCAACTTAAAATACATGAATGCGCCAGCCAAGGTTGGTCCCGTTGTCAACGAGGGCAGTAGAATAGTGCCTGCACCAATAAATCTAAAAGCTGCGTGTAAGCTTATCTAGCCTAATTTAATGAATGTTATTTTGGCAGAGCAAACTCATAGAACTTACAGGGCAAAAAGAGGGCTTTAACCAGCAAAATTTCTGCTCACATCGGTACAGGATCATTCTCACACTGAGAACTTGTTGCTGTATCTAAATGCGACTGGATGGCGAGTGGTTCCATTAAGGATATTTTATTATTCCCTCTGTTAGTAGAGACCGGTAGACAGCTGCACAGCGAAAGCAGAAACAACTGAATTCGCCGCATTATTCTGCTTTTGGGGAAGAAAACCAAACTGGGGATGAGATTTGTGCTGCATAGAAACAATCTATTCTCAGTTGTGCCAGTTTTCAAGGCCTCCAGCTCGGCATTCTGAGTTTCGAACCCAACCAGCAATAAATTTGTGTTAGTTATGGCTATAGACCTAATATAAACTTAGCAGAGTTATATTTGGAAGCATGTCTCCTTGTGAAATATCCAATGAAGCACGAAATGAGACTGCAGGCCTCCTATCATCCGACTTTGGGCACGTGAGTTAGCCTTAGTGCTGCGATCGCTGGCATTCGTATGGCAATGCGAACTTGACTTTTGCCCGGTTCGCATTATTATGCCTAGAAGAACGAGTGGGCTGGTGTAATCACGGAAGCAGCAAGTGGCTTTCAATCATAGCACGACTGTTTTGATTCCTTTCGGGATTACTCACCGTATGTTGCGACGAAGGGAAACATCCAATGCGACTATTTTAGTCTGTTGAACAAGGGCTCTATCGGCAGAAGGGGACCTCACTAGCATTGTACTGGAGCACTACCACTGATGCCACGACTTTATCTCTGTGTAGAGTCAAGCATTATCTAGGTCTCATGCAGTGAATTGCAAGACGAGACTAAAAAACCTGGTCCTTTGTAGAAACGCCTAAGTGTTGCAAAGGCAGCGGATTCTTCTAACGCTGGACGTGGTAGGTACACGAAGTGGAGGCGTAAGGCGAGTACATGCGTGCATGCTAGTNGGCGTGCATGCTAGTTGGATCAGTAAAATAATGGATAGGACGCCATTCTCAGGCATGTGCATTAGCAACATTTAGTATCCTGGTCCGTGAGGAGGCAGCAAATGCTATGTTTAAGGCTTGAAAATCAACACTCCGGAAATTTGAAATGCTGGCACTGCAGACGTTCCTAATTGGCTTATAAAAGTACATTCTTAGAGCGCTACCCAAATGTGGGAACGTTGATGCAGGTGTGGTGGGTTTTACTACATTTCGCTTCGCGGTGCTAATCAAACCGCACGCCTGAGTAACGGCACAAAATAATGCTTGGAGAAGCACAGGCACCTTAAATGTGAAATGCGTTTGACTGATTTGCCTGTAGTTTGCGGTTAAACCAGGCTGTGGAATGACATTAGCTGGTTGTTCATTTTCCTGCCCTTTCACAATGCGCATTCACTAGCTGTCTTTTAGTGCGTGGACTCAGATAGCAGTTGTTCAAGTTCATTAAATAAATCAAGCCGACAACGCTTCGTTGTAATAGTTTAAATGTCAATCGAAATTTGTTGCGAGCCTTCCACAAAACAGACCAGTAGCGGGGTAGCGACCAGGCGTGCATTGTGTTCTAGGAGTAGCATGAGCAAAAATAATATATTAGATTTTCTTTTGTGGCGGGGAAGATTTTATCGTTAGCGGTTTTCATATAGATGCATTACTCCAAAGGGATGGAAGCTAAGCAAATAACCTTGGCGTCTCGCCCCGCATGCACAGAATTATCGTTTCATTGGCAAATACAGCACGGCAGAATACGAACTGCTGTAGATTCCGCAATATTGTAGGCCTGATTTCAACAGATATACATGGAACTAGGCCTCAATTTTTTCATCAACTCTCCAACGGTCAATGGGCACTAGTTATCTGCGCTGCCTTGCAAAAGCTTTTGCCTCGCATGCATGTTATGACTTTGTGAGGGAATGCCTTTTTGCAACCAATGAGGCGTAGCTGGAGTCATGATCCTCACTTATTTCGAATCAACGGTGGCACGGAACGTCATTTCGGGGATCCGCTACAAAGCGTTGCCCGTTTGAATGCATAGCATGCATGCAGTGGCATTTCTCCAGCCAAACTCAATTCAAAAGAAACATTACTGTTAGGATCTTAACAACTCTAATTTGCTGTGCCAAGCCTAATTTTCTGTCATCGCTTAGTAGGGCAGCAGCCCAACTTCAAGAATTCCGCCTTATTTTGAAAAAGGAGGCAATTGATGTGTGGAAGTAATTTGAAGTCGGTTGGTGAGAACTGAGGATTTTCAAAGCCATGCAGAGAATGCGTGCGGCGATTCAAAGAACAGTGTTGTAAGGTGTGTCTCCTTAGCAAAATCGCGAACAGTCTTACCGGATGTGAACAAAAGTTCCTCTGTCTGCGCCTGATTTACGAAGACGAAATCAGCAATTATAGGTTTATCTTCCCTTTGTAGACAAAGTGATGCCTTAGAGTAGGAAATGAGCTTGTCAGCTTCTTGCCAATTCATTGTGTGATAAAGTGCTGGTAAGAGGAGAAGCTATTTGAAAGCTGTTCCCTGCTGTGCAGAAACGGTGAGAACCAGCACAGGTGCGAATCGTGTGGTTCTGCGGTACAAAGTACTGTGACGACATAGTCAAAACCTACGATAACCGATTCGGGTGCTTTGCGCTCAATCCATTACCAAAATCGGTGAGTATCAAGCTGTTCTCATACTCGAAACGGTTGGCGTCTCAGATTTAACTGTTCAATAAATATTTTGTCATTACCTTATATGCTGTAGGTTTGGGACGCATATGCATTTATCCACCAGGCTTAGTTCAATCTTGCATTTTGTAAAGGCCACTGCACGATTCGAAGTACATATCGTCAAAACGATAGGAATTGACAAATGATCGGCAATTGCTTTTACTTGCGTCTCCTACAACACTTACATTTTGTGACTTAAACGCCAGAATACTAAATGCAATGTGGTTATGTCACGCAATCAAAGTGTTTTAGTCCAAACTACTGGCAACATTGCCCCAAAATTGCCCAATAGCCTCCCTTGCGACCATCAATGTCAATTCCATTCCAATGACCTTGATTACGATTTCGGAGCTTCCCTGAAGCAGTCTCATCAAGGCTGTCATATAAGAAAACGAAGGGCACAAAGTCAAAGCTGGGATATACTTCACTACTGTTAAGTACACAAATGTTTACTTTGCTTGCATCAGCTGCTGGTTGACGCATGGCTTTCTTCCCCACCGCTGGCGATTATTTGGTGAGCACATCGTAGCATCCCCATTTAATCGAACTAGAAAAATTGCCAACGAATCTCCATCCACTACGTTTGATGCAAAATAGTCGCCAATCCGATAGCACAGCATCCAACGGGGAGCTTTTGAAGCCGCCAATGCTCTTGAGGAATTTGGCGAGACACTCCATCGTACTTGACTCATCCAGTGATGAATTGATGACGACAGCAATAATCAGTTTTTGATGGGGTGCAAGCGATTCCACCGTGGCTGTTAGATCAGACATGGAGAACGGCGAGTCATCTACGACGTAGATAACGCAGTCACACCCAGCCAGTCTGTTCTCTGCGTTTTCCACGTAATATTTCGGTGGCTCCTGAGCAGATTCATAAACAGCGACATATCCATTTACAGAGGCCCAATGCACCCGAATTGGCAAAGCGGTCATAAAACTGTTCTTGATAAATCTAGTCAGCAGTGATTTGTTATGCGTCATTGTAGCCGACTCCAAAATCGCGTCCTCGTCTAAGTCTGGCATAATGCGAAAGTTGACAATTGCGGGATCACGAGCACACGCACAGGTGGCTAGGAAGCGTGAGTAAGATTTCGTTTGCTCTCTCTGGTATAGGATGGCTTCAGAAGCATTGAGATAGCAATTGGGCGAGGGTCGAGGGAAGAGCAGACGGCACAGGTGTTTGTCCACCCAGGTGAACCGGTTAATGTGTTGGCACAGGCGAGTGGAGAACGGTTGCCTCAGCTGAATCGACCTCCAGCCTAAAATAGCTACCATGAGACTTGCCAAATCCCACAATTTGAGACGTTTGCATATTTCCAGCTTTAGCTCAGGCGTGAGATCATTAATCTTGCATTGTGAAGTAATTTGTTGTGCCTAAATTATTAAGAAGGAATGCGATCGTAAGCGATTTTAAGGTAGAGAGCACAACTGAAAATGAGAATGGGAGATGCAAACAAAGATAAGTTAATAAATGACAGAAAATAAATAGAGGCTACTGCAACCTACCATTACCGACGGAAGCTAGCACATATGCTAGGCGTGAGGACGATGTCGATGTTTAAATAATGTGTTGTGGGAGGAGGGCAGATCGACCTCATTGTGACGCTGACATATTGGTTCATTCCATGTGGTTTGGCCCGAATGGCGCCTTATCAGGGCACCAATCACGCTCTTCTTTGTTCGGGCAGTGAGAGCGCATTAGCTGAACACGCAGTGAAAACTGGCGCCAATAATGGCATCACTAACGATGTCAGCATTAATGCAAGAACATGACCATGTAATCTAGCAGTCATGTTAATTCAGCAATTTTCCCCAGTGTGATGGCCGGAACTAAACCAATGGCTTGTGGAATGACCTTTGAACGAATGTGTGGGTGCTATGTGGAGATTTGTTTTCGGAGAAATCCACAGAATCTTTGATAATTTAGGGATCCTGCAGGCCATGGCGACGGCATAATGGAAGTAGGACGAACTCTTTCCACTGTGATATGGATAGAAACATCGACTTCCTGTGTCATGTTACCACTCAACTGCCTTGTTAAATTATTTGATTGAGTGCATCTTACGCAGCGCGAAACATTAACCCGACTTCATTCAAAGGCGCATTTGCTTCAAGTACAATTCCACAGGACACTGGGAAACATAATTTGCACAATTACATGAAGTAGAGGAACTTTGTGGATGACCATGCGGTTGTTCAAGACGGGCCTTAGTATAAGTTAATTTTGGGTTCACATTCCCTAGCATGTGGGCAATGCAAAATAATACTGCTCACCTCCTCATTTTACATTACATCAGCGGCCCATTAGAAGTGGGATCGTCCTTCGGACTGGGATGAATTTCAAATTATATTTAAAAGGTCATTAGCCAACGAGCCTCATCACATATTGTTACGAGTAGCACCATCGCATGGGTAGGTGCCACTCAAATCCACCTGGAACCCATTCGTGCCTTGAATCTTACGGCCCACTTCAAAATCTACCGCAGAAGAAGTAATTAAACAAATGATGTGGATAAGTGGCTACGCACAGCCAAGTCGACAAAGTTTGATTCATTCGCAGCAATCGTCTCAGTAAGAGGTCACTTCTCTCTTTAAATAAAGGCAGTGCAATAGTGAGGTCGCCAAATTGAATGGGACAAATTTGTGTGGAACGGAGCATACCAGCCTCCACTCTCATCGATTCACTCTTCCATTACTGATAGTCTTTACCCCTTTATTTTGATGTGGTAGGTACCACTGTCACCAAAATTGTGTTTCTCCTCTGCTGATGCACTAAAAATTGTAGCAGTCTCTATGCTCTGTGTTGCCGAATGCCTTCACCTTAGTGTTTTCACGTTTAACGCACTTTTCGCAACCACCCTCTCCGATCAGGCAGCAAAAAAACGTGCTTCCAGGGAATAAAAGTTGAATAAGATGGACAAGTAACAGAT
The DNA here is from genome assembly GCA_001693075.2 of Taenia saginata. Lineage (NCBI taxonomy): Eukaryota > Metazoa > Platyhelminthes > Cestoda > Cyclophyllidea > Taeniidae > Taenia > Taenia saginata. The sequence goes on from LWMK02000808.1 coordinate 21,662, forward strand.
GACAATGATTTCAGCAGAGCTATTCCCGGTGTTAAACTGTGAAGTCAGACCAAATTCGCAAAGTGCTTTCGCAGTACCACGTTGTAGACTTTACAACATCCCAAGTCTATCTGTGCATAATACACACTGACTTAGAGAACTGGACACCATGAGCACGAGTTACAGGATGCCCTATAGCATCTGGGAACAAGGCAAATAGAAGAAAAATTTGGAGGCTCGTACCGATATCGACCAGCTGCTTCTGCATCCACCCCAACAGATAAATTGCAAGATAACATGCCCCTCCTCCTCCTTGTCACTTCTTGCTGCGAAGACTGCTGCAGGCTGTGAATGATGTCACTCAGATAGAACTGTCAAATTCTCCTCCCGAACAGTGCTAACTTCAAATGTCCAAATCGGCTGACATAAAGTGTCGTGGAAAATGTATCGGATGAGCGTTGTTGCCGCTACTAAGTGGCGCATTCTTGCAGACGCTATCTGGCTCAATCGCAAATGGCAGATGTAGGTGGGTTGCACATCATCGGTCGCGCAGCAATGATTCCTGGTGCCATCCCACTGCATTCACACCACTGACGCACATTCACCGAGGCCTTGAGGAAAAGGGTAGGTGTGACACCGGTCGTAATTAGGATTGCGTACCCATTGCATTAGCCAGTCCCTGAAGCCACACTAAAATACATTTGGGATGATAATTTTGTGAATTGCACTTTTGCGGGAAATTAATTCCTTTTGGCCGAAGTTCGTCTCGAATTTCACTTTTGAAACATCGGCATGTTTTACATGATTACAGAGGCAATAGACACATCTCTGGCCCGTCGTGATGCCTCAGTGGATTGTGAGGACAGATTGTAGTTTTGTTCGCCAGCATGGCTTAAAGTCGCGCGAGTAGCCTCAGAGCCCTTCCGTAGGTCTGCTTTAACCTCTTAACACTACTGGAATAGAAGAAGCAGCTTGACATGATGTTGTGTGATGCGTGATGAGCCCTGGATACATTTCAGGGCCTTACGACACAAAGTGCTAGCTGAACATGCTAAAGGCTCTCACAGAGTTGCAGTTTTGCTCAAGAGAAAAGAGGGCAGATAAGTATTCGCTGAGATTAACCCAGAGAAGATCATCGACTTTGTGATCATGAAAACACTTCTTAAAGCATGCTGAAAGTGAACTTAAAGTCATCTGCGACCGAAATGGACAAGACCGCCATTTCCTTCCGTTTGATGATGCTTTGGATGTATATGCATCCCATTAGTACGGTGCATTCGCTTTCGGTGGGCCGAAGCTATGATGCAACACGAAGAAGGGTGGTATCGCAAGTAACTTCCAAGGTGCGAGAGTGCCACAGCGCTGTGGTAGAAAAAGCATTTCGGACGTCCGGAATAGCTTGTGCACCTAGCTAGCTGCACGTGTAATTTAATACTGAGTTGCTCAAATTCCCAAGGCATTACGTCAGTACAAACCTGTTCTTATTTCTAATCATTTTNTGCGACCGAAATGGACAAGACCGCCATTTCCTTCCGTTTGATGATGCTTTGGATGTATATGCATCCCATTAGTACGGTGCATTCGCTTTCGGTGGGCCGAAGCTATGATGCAACACGAAGAAGGGTGGTATCGCAAGTAACTTCCAAGGTGCGAGAGTGCCACAGCGCTGTGGTAGAAAAAGCATTTCGGACGTCCGGAATAGCTTGTGCACCTAGCTAGCTGCACGTGTAATTTAATACTGAGTTGCTCAAATTCCCAAGGCATTACGTCAGTACAAACCTGTTCTTATTTCTAATCATTTTGTTAAATAACCCATAACGTTTTAATGCGGTATGTGATAACTTCCTCCTAATGATTCGCAATGTGATGCGGGTTGACCCTTTAGCTTGACAACTAGATTTTACACGTTAGCACGACCTTAGAATGCGTTGGAGACCATTTTCATGCAGATGTGACTGTGCCAGTCCCTCCTCCCCAAAGCCCCCTGTTGTGTGGAATTAGGGGAAGTATCAGGGATGCCTACACATCGCCAGCTGCCAAAGGCGTTACTGGGTCTCCTAATGCAATTTATTACCATCTTTATTTAAAGGTATTTAGTCCGTGTTCGCTTTTAGCTCCTCATTGTAAGCAATGCTTGCGGTCCTCTATGCCAATCAGGTGGCCCTACAGAAGTGGATTTCAAGTAGTCTGTGAGCATTGCCTTCAATCACGTGCACACCACGCATTTATGTGTGTGTCTATACATCTATTAGTGTGTAATCCATTTATGGCCAAATCCATCACAATGAGGCGGCCCTTGTGAGATTTTGAATAGGTCGACGACCGGTGTCAGTAGCTGTACAAGGAAGGGAAGGCACTGCAGCCCCCCTTGGCGATTTATACTACATTTTAGTGGAAATCGACCATTTGCACGCGTTTAAGAGACAGTACCAGTTCCATTCGGCTTGCAGGATGAGAAGCAAAATCTCCATCTCCCTTGCTTTGTGTAGGCTTCAACCAATAGATTGTGATCAGTGCTGCTCTCCAACATGATCGCCTTATTGTTAGCATCATGCATTCAGCAAGCCTTCAAGATTTATTAAGCAATTGCTTGATGACAAGCCAACGTCCAAATCAAAAAGTAATGGGCGATTGCAGCACTGACCGATAGTTCACCTTCTCACCTGTGCAGGAGCAAGTGTGTAGATTTTCGATTGCGCCTGTTAGGATGTCTGGAACTCTATCCGCGCCACCAAAGGACAATCTGAGGGCTAAGGACGGTTCGAAGAGGCAACTTGCCGTTGCGTGCAGCAGAACGTATAGGCCCTCCGCTGTACCATGTTTTCGTGCAGGAACACGATAATGAATAACAGAAATTTTGACAACACGCAGCATCAGGCTATTTAGGCTAGCAAAAATAAGGAAGGATTCAGAAATGAAAGGAATGCGAACTCTGCGCATTCAACTACAGAGCCAGACTAGTGTCATCTACTGATTTCAGGAAGCTTTTCCCTGACTACCTATGCAAACATGACTCCNGACTACCTATGCAAACGTGACTCCAGCGGATGGTGTGCATCAAATGACAATGAAATAAATGGGATGGCAAGGGAGTAACAGACATCACAGATTTGGCTTCGCAGGAAATGTGTCATGGTCACATGAACGTGTCAAATGACGATAAATTGACTGTAATGTCTACATTCAGTGGCATTTGGTGTTGACAAAGTTAATAGTGTGTTTGGTAGATTGGACTATTCCAGAATGTTTTACGAAACAAACCTTAAATAGTTTATGCGAATTTCGGTCTTGAGCAATAGATTTTAAATTGCTCCTGTTTGGATGTCAAGAGCTCTATCCGCGCCACCAAAGGACAATCTGAGGGTTAAGGACGGTTCGAAGAGGCAACTTGCCGTTGCGTGCAGCAGAACTGATAGGCCCTCCGCTGTACCATGTTTTCGTGCAGGAACGCGATAATGAATAAAAAAGTCCGTTTCATGTGGTATATACAGGAGCCACAGATAAAGCTCTCTTTGAGGAAATAGAAATTTCGAGAACACACAGCAACAGGCCATTTAGGCTGGCAAAAATAAGGAAGGATTCGAAAATGAAAGGAATGCGAACTCTGCGCATTCAACCACAGAGCCAGACTAGTGTCATCTACTGAATTCAGGAAGCTTTTCCCTGACTACCTATGCAAACGTGACTCCAGCGAATGGTGTGCATCAAATGACAATGAAATGAATGGGATGGTAAGAGAGTAACAGACATCACAGATTTGGCTTCGCA
>LWMK02000809.1:7782-25328 GCA_001693075.2 Taenia saginata
GGNAAAAATGTCCTTTTCAAATATGCTCTACTACGAATATTTATCACGCTGGGCGTTGACGACAATGTAATAAGTTGAATCGCATTACTAATTACCTTAAAGATAAAAAACTTCTCTTTATGGAACAAACGTGCATTGGTTCAGCTTGGACCAATTATGTGCCTTCACCGAAGCATGGGACGAATTGTCCGGCATCGTGTTTGCTGCTCGGTAAAGCACCTTTTCCAAGGAGTCACTTTAAGCCCTATCCGGTGGAAAGGTGAGTGTGCTCTCACCACGGTGTTTTAATCCTGCGTCAGGAACATGCATCTGTAAATGATGCAGACGCTCTGCCCAACAGGCCAGTCGCAGCACAAACAGACGTTGGTGCAATGTGTGCCACATTCTCAAGCAAACTTACTAAATGTCGTCTGTTTAATCCACAGACAAGGCAGAAACTGACACAACTTTACCTAGAGGATGCAGAATATAATTAAAGTGGCAATCTCTTAAGTGGTTATCTGCATTAAAGACGCTAGTGCAAACAGTTCTTTAGGAGCTAAACGAAAGAAAATGCAACTTTGCCTAGTCGGGACTCTAAAAATTTCCAGCCCCTAAGGATCGCATATGTAAGCTGCGTTGCATGGCCCACTTGTTCGGCTGCACACAGTCACAGTTCCACTGTTAACGATTCTGATTTCCCGAATTCACGCACTATTATCTTTTACAATAAATAAAGAATAACGTAATAGGAATAGATGTCTATTGACAAAATAGTCCTGTGGAAGTTACAATTTTGAGAGGAAGCGTTGCTCGCAGCATCTGCATCAATTTAACCTACTAATTCTTGAAGTAAATTTGAAAGTTATGCGTTGTCATCAAGAAAGCAAAATTGGATCAACTGCGATCTAGCATTTCATTCAAGCGGCCTCAATAAGCTAAACCGATCCCATCCTATATTGCCATCACTGACCAAAACAAAAGTGGTGGAAAGGCCCAATGAGGTGGGTAAAACTTCTTTGAAGGTATTGCTTTGGTCATTTTATCTAGTCTCATTATATTTATATAGTGCAGCAAGTCTTTCTACATTCGCCGATGGCAAAAGGCAAACGATTGGAAGGAGAAGAGTAACTAGCTCTTGTGCACGCATCTGTTGACCGGCCTGTCACGTGGGTTGGTTCCTGTCATAGCACTAGGATTTGAAAGTTGCAGTCCATCAGCTTTGTCCACGCAGGTAACAGTCGCGAAATGGCCAATCTCCTTATGTAATTATCGTGATGACCATGGGGAGGATTAATAATTTATTGACAACTGAAAGCTATCGCCTTGGGTGTTTTGAAAAGAATAATATGTGCACAATTATTTTGGCATTGGCATCGGTCTGCTTACAATTCCCACGTCATACTTAAGAGCAACGACTAATAAAATGGCTCTACTAACACTTTACTAGCAGAATGCTTTGTAAGAAAAGTGGGCAACAAGCTAAGTGCATAGTAAGTGTTGCATGAACTATGAGGGCAACACATATCCCATCGCCCGCCAACTTTGTGGGGAGCAATTCGAATGGTATGATCGCCAGTGTGGCAGACTTTGCTAGATCTGCTTCTAGTAACGCAGTGTTGGCTAAAAGCAAATACTTGTTTTGTTTGAGTCGGCTAGCATCTTCCCTTCGTCCACTTGGCTCTGTCGCTATTACAACTTTTAAAGAATTGTTTGCACCAACGCCCTCGATGCCAGTGGGTGCTTAGGAGATTGAGGCCTTATGGTATGCTGGAACTGCATCGTTTAGAGGTAGTTTTACCAAATTCTGCGATGTTCTTAGTATTGTTTTGCAAAATGAGTTTGTATCTTTGACTGTGAATGTCCCTTGGAGCTCCTGACTGATGCTACGACCTAGGGTTTCTAATCTAAGGGAAACGGAAGTAGGACGTAATGGAGCAAAGAGATTTTGCAGCTAGTAAGGTTACTTTGTAAATTGGGATTTGCGTGCGCCTCAGAGGTTGTCAGCATTAATTCAGCTTATAGGCGCGTAAGGGTTCATTTGATTTACTTAATTATGGGGTAAATATCTTTTGTTTATGATCCAATTCACCAAGAAATACGCGTTAAATTTTAGGAAAATGGTCAGAATTTTTAAGCTGTAGAGGCCTTTTGTTAAGTTTTACTTTCAATGAGGGCCAGCTTTTGCAACGCACTTGGATCCCACAAACGGGCTGAATGGAATGACTTTTCATCTCTAATCAGCAGGACGAAATTCATTTTCTTGGTCCCATAAAAGCAATACCAGATTATGCATTTCTTGGCATGCGAAAACAAAATGAGGAATAGATGGATNCCCACAAACGGGCTGAATGGAATGACTTTTCATCTCTAATCAGCAGGACGAAATTCATTTTCTTGGTCCCATAAAAGCAATACCAGATTATGCATTTCTTGGCATGCGAAAACAAAATGAGGAATAGATGGATGAAGGGGCGGAGCAGCATCAAAGGTGACGAATGGAGTTGAAGAGAGGACGGTCAGTTGTTGGTATGATTAAAAATTCATTGCATGAACCCATATCAACAATGGAGCGATATTTTCATTCCTTTGTGACTCCTGTTAAAGTTCACTCGAACCGAAACTATAAAGTGGGCCTGAGCACAGCGACTACAATTGAGAAGCAAAGTGGGATGTATGGATGCAAAGTGGATGAATGCGTTGTTAACATCTGATGCAATTCCTTATTTGCCTCAAGTTGGCAGACAAGCGATTGTGAATGCTGGGGTCGTGTGGCATGAGGCAGTTGACCTGAATACNATTAAAAATTCATTGCATGAACCCATATCAACAATGGAGCGATATTTTCATTCCTTTGTGACTCCTGTTAAAGTTCACTCGAACCGAAACTATAAAGTGGGCCTGAGCACAGCGACTACAATTGAGAAGCAAAGTGGGATGTATGGATGCAAAGTGGATGAATGCGTTGTTAACATCTGATGCAATTCCTTATTTGCCTCAAGTTGGCAGACAAGCGATTGTGAATGCTGGGGTCGTGTGGCATGAGGCAGTTGACCTGAATACCAAACTCAGTTGTCAACTGATCAGCTTTAATAGAGCTTTTGCAAGGCTCAATGCTTTAGAGCTGTCCTGACACAAAACTGTTCCCCAATCATTAGTTACTTTGGAGTGTAACAGGATATAGCACCTCAGTAATAAGCTATGGAATAACGAGTATTACTGACATCCTAATGTATGCTTTATTTCTTTGAGTCCTGAAAGTATGCATGCTAGATAATCAAGGCTTGACTGGGCTGAATTTCAGGTTCATGGTGAGTTTTCAGGATGTTCACCTTCCTACTCTCATATGCCAGCGAGTCATGGCCTGCCTTTGAACGACTAGACGAGGCAGAGTAAAAGAGGACAAGGTGACCATCTAAGACAATTGCCGTCATCCTTATCATTTAAAAGTAAAATGAATACTCTGTATGCGCCATTCTGCTTTTTAAGTGCCCTCACAATTCTCTTTACGATAATGGAAAGTGTTATCAAGTTGAGCACTAACAAGACAACAACTTAAAAATGCAAGTGGTGCATGACGAGAATAGAAGGCATGTGTGCGTATAGAAGCAGTGGGAAGAAGGGGAATTAATACCAAATCCACCGTTGGTATAGCAATTGCCTCGTAACATATCACCAACAACTCCATCCACCAAGACTTGCGGTGGCGTAATAAAGGTTTGTACGAAATTCTACCTCATGGAGTTCCAAGGAATGCCCCAGAACCGGATTCATCACCACTTGTTCCCATATGGTAAGCGCTAGGTTGTACATACTACCCAAGTAATTCAGCAAAGAGTTTATTATGGATTCATTGACATGTTTTGCAATTTGACTGCTTCTTACGCACCCGTAAGTGGCCGCCAAAATGCACCGTCTAAGCCAACTCAATGAGACATTGTGGCTACTTAAATGATGCTGCTAGATAGGCGCCCCTCAGTCTTCACGAAGAATGCGAATATTTGCATGGACTTATTGCTAACCAGGTCCATAGTAGTGTGGGGATCATAGATCCATTTTATTAATTGTAGCTCTTGTATTCAAGCTCAAGAAGGAATGGCACGAATTCCTGTTGCGCCATTGCTTAGCTTACCGAAAAACCGTCTAGTATAATTAGAGCAGGTCAGGCTTAAGTTCCTAGTATGGCCTCCTTTGTGGACGTATAAACTGGATTACTCCACACACGAAAAGTTCTTACTGACTTCCTCCAGACCAAACTAAACGCTATCTATTTGTCGAGGAATGTCAAAAGGCTACAGTTTCTTTTCAGGGAATCACAAAATACTAAATGCTTATCCCGTAAAGCGTGTCGAATCGCATGGGATGGTGCCGATTTTCCAGCAACAACACTGAATGTCTCTACATTCCCTCAAGCTGTAAGTGCTAACAGCCTTCAGCCTTACACTTTTGCTTAAGCTGGGTAGTTAAAATACATTTATGCGCATTTGAGAGAAGCGCTAGGCATTGGCGTTTTATAAGGTAACGGAAACTCTACCACACGTTGGAAACCGAAATCACAGTCTGCAAATAATCTGAGGATGTTATCGAGACGACCATTACTCATCTCATGCAAACCAATGCCACCACGTAATAACATCAAATACGCCATCAGCATTGGCTTTAGCAACTGTCGCTAGGAGATTTAAAATGTAGCTGTTTTAATTTGCGTCAACTGTACTGCCAACCCTCTCATCCATCCAGCGGGTAAGAGATTTTCACATCGTTGTAATGAAGCTCTAACTGAAGCCAGCAGTGCAAAATTGCCTTACAAACACGTTAAAGCTCTAAATTTGTCCTGTCACCCTCCACTTGTCTCTTCAGCATCGTAATTAAGCCAACATTTCCGCTAAACCTGACTGCAGCTGGGGTGCACACCTGTGCACTTTTTGAACAGAATGCTGCTTTGATGCAATTCAAAGACCAGCGCTAGCATTTATAAAGGCTTCATTTGAATGTAATGCAGCAGTATACGCTCTTTCAAAAGTAGCAGTTACTTTTATAAGTGTAAAGAAGAAGCGGCTGTCTAACGCTTGGCATTCAATTTCCACAAATATGTCAAAGGTCATCACCGGCAGTGACTGTAACACTGCGAAACAGCAAATTACCATACAGCTTATGCGTGCCTACTTCTGTCCTGCCATTCATGCTAAATGAACGAAAAAGGCTGAAAATTTAAAAGAAAGTGTAAAGGAGGAAAAGGGATGGATTTAGTTAGAGTCAACCCGATGATTGTCTTATCTGCACTACCCACCATGGTTGCCGTTAAAGACGTTTAGATTTTACTTCGGTCCAACTTAATGCGAAATGGATAAAACCTTAGTGCTTCAAGCACACAAATTTTCCAATTAAGTGGTTGAGTCAGTCGTGCTCTAATGTTGCAAGCAAACCTTACCTCTGGAAGCATAAATTTCATTATTCACGAGGTCGTCTCCTTTACCCAAAGCATCCCAAACATTGAAGCGCGGGATCAGCAATCGCGATAAGAGAGTCTTCTACGCAAGCAGTAGGTTACAAATTTGAACTTGTTCCTAGCCATCAGGAAGCAGAACTTACCGAGCGACTCCCAGAGTGTGAGATTTAGATCTATAAATGACTATTCACGATCAGCCAACAACATCGGTTTGCGCTCCTTCCAGACTCGACACGATAATGAGCAGAAATAATGTGTCGAGCTATCAGGAGGATTAAAGACATCTTTTATTAAAATGGGTTTTCGGTGCTTAAGAGTGATGGATCCTATTTTTTGTTTTAAGCTCATACTTCATAGTATTTTCTCCTTGCTAACAAAATCGTAATGGGACATCAATTCCAGCATACACGAATAAGGCAGTTCGAATTGCCTACTGTTTCTAGTCGTTAACACACAAATTCTTTACTTCACATAGGAGTCCTAAACTTAAATGGCACAGCCTTTTATTCTAAAGGCAAAACAAAGAAGCAGGGAAGTGCCTCTACTGTTCCATTATATCCAAATACCCTACCATTGTTCTTCAACGCCTCAATAGCATGCAAGTCTAAGATAAGATCCAGGATGTCATCTGATTACACATTAAATCTTACTTCAAATGCTGTCGTGGGAACTCAAGGAATTCAGATTTAAGCATTGGGGTTACTTAGAACGATAGCTCATAAATTTAAACGCGTTTCATGCGATGTAGATTTGTAAAATAGCTTTTGGTCCCTGCTGCCAAGAAGTGATGGGCACTGGTTCAAGCATACTAAAATAAAGTCCTCTTCTCAAAATATTCGATTTCTCATTCTTTGCAGGAGAAAAAACAAGATTTTATTTAGTAGTTCATCACTTAAGACGCATAACGAAGAAACAAGTTAAATGCGGTGAACCTGACCACACATCTGTGTCGCCTAAAGTTTTGGTCAAGCACACGATGACCGATGCTCTGTGTTGTAATTAAATGCCTAGTTGAGGACTGATCCTGAAGGCCATCTCTAAAAGCCTCGTCGCAGGATCTTAAGTAACTCGCCGTTCTCTTAACCATAATGAGTGCCTACATATGCAACTTGTGCATGGCCACATCTAGAAGCATCGTCTTATGCTTGGCACACTTGGAACGCGTGCACCAAGGTAAGCAGATTTAAATTTTAAGGTGACCCCAGTGAGCACACACATTGTCGTGCATATGAGTGCATACATAAGTAAAAGCACCTTTGTATGCAGAGATATGCATGCAAGTGCATAGAAAGTCAGGAGCAGCTTTAAATAGTTACATTGTGTTGAATGGAACAATGCTTATTTTAATGCAAACGATGAATTCTTGTTCAGCATCTAATTTCACACATGAATATTATGTTTAAGTGAGGATGGGTTTTGACTGTCCAATGTGCCCAAGGCGTCGCGAATCCCTCGGAACGCTCTTATTGCATCAAAAAGGTGAGAAGGCTTACGAAACGCTCCCTCGTTTCCTCCATCCGGTCATCATGTGTGTTAAAATTAACGCAAGCACTTTCTTTTGATGCTCCAAAATAGCTTGGAATCACAGTATGTGCTATGTTTGTCGCAGTCCATTCGAAAACTTTGATTTGCTTCGCCGCCATTTCATCGAAGCACATATTTGTAAGTTTGCGTGCATTGATATCTGATTAAACCCAATGTGCTCTGCGCCTCAACCGTAGCATTAGCATCACAGGCAAACTCCTCCTATATGTATGTACCTCATCGTACTACATTGCAGTCATGAGACTGGATAATTCAGAAGTACGCCTTCACTGCACAGAATGCTACGCCGGATTTTCGACGCTAGAACCATTGCAAGAACACATGTTTTCATGCCATTGCTGTAGGCATTACTTTATCTATTAAGCATATTTCACAATGATTGTTTACTGAAATGCCTTGGTCTCTTCTGCTTTACAGATGCTTATCTAGCATTATTTGCTTAGAACGCGATTGAATGCTGCTAATACACCTTCCTATTAATCGATAAGCGTTGCTTGGTTGACAGTACAGGGCAAGTATCGCAATGTGTCACATCACATCTCATCGGCAATTTAGGCAGTAATAGGCAGCTATGCAATAATGCTGCAGTCAGCAGTCGAACGCAACTGCAGAGGCCACTGGTTTTTTTGAACGTATTGCACATCAGAATGCATATCTGACAAATTACACACTCACTTTTCTGTTTCAGTGAGATCCAGCAAACTGCCTTAATACTTAGTCGTAAGCTTTGCAAGTATAACTGTGCTCAATAAAATAGGAGAACTGTACCCCACTGCTGCCATTTTCGTCCCTGCCAGTGTCACACACAAGAGTAGCCTTATAGTGTAGAGTGTATCAGAATGAGCATAGCGCTAATTATAAGGAAAGAACTGTGGAAAATGAGATGCTTTTTGAAACGGAGACGGCATACAAAAGGCAATATTGTGTACGAGGTAGCATAATTTCATATGGCACAATTTGATGGAGATTTTTGCGTGCAAGGCCGCGTGAATGGTGCAGTGCGGCAATGCAATCCAATTTTAATTGCCTGCATGCAGCGATGTATTATAATTGACCCAAATGATTAGTGTAAATAAGATGCAGCATAGTGAAGTAGACGGATGGTATCTACCCTTGACAATGTGGTTTTGATATTACATTAGTGCTACTAAAATTGAATTAGTAGGACTTTTACAGCGAGAATTGCCAGCATGAGTAACACACAAATTCATGCACTACTGCATAGACTACAGAAGCAGACGCTCGCAACAGGATAGAGCATGGATTCAATCCTGACTGAATGACAGATTTTTTGCTCTTGTGGTCAAATGAAGTTAGCTGTACTCAAATAGGATAGGTCGAGATATTGCAAGGATACCTTTCCAACAGGTGTCAAATGCAAGGCTTCTATTGTTTCGAGAGTTTCTAACAATTGCGTATGTGCATCTATCAGCCACAAACGATTGTTTATGGTCCAAGGTCAAAAATGCTATCGTACGCTGATAGCATTTAAATACTTGCTTGGTGCATTTTTTGTTATGGACCCCATCCGTGAAAATAGCAATAACCCTGACAATGGTGTGATCAGCAATAGAGGAAGATCTTTTGACTTCTGCATATTTTAGCTCTTTTTTGGCTCAATTTTAGCATTAGCCCTAATTTCAAGTTAATCATCCTTTCCTACTTGCTTGCTTTCAATGTGAGTTGATGATGTCGCTTATCACTGCATTCCTTTGTGTCATTCTGTAATCATGCGTACTCGTTGATCGTTTTGCTTACTTCAAACGTAATTGGCTTTTATTTACTGCATCATGAATGAAAAGCAGAATAACTACGATTGAAAGAGAGACGCGATTAATGAGTCGGGGAATAATAGCGTTATTCAGTTAGCCCAACTGACGCACTCACATCCCTTCGATACTATACCTCTGTTCCTAACCTTCCTTGTCAAGAAGAGACGACTTCGTTTCGGGAATCATTGCTTGATCAAAAGCATGAGTTAAGCGATCAGGTGGAAGCGATTAGTTTGATCCACCCTCGACACGATCAAATTGAATTTTGTTACAGCTTTGTCTTTTATCCATTGAACGAGCACATGCACTTCACAAGCTTTAAGCCAAGGGTCCGTTTGTCTAAATGTCAAGAAGAGCCACAGACGGCTAAAACCCCTTAAGAGTTCGGTAGGAGTGAAATTTTCTGCAGCGATTGTTGTGTGCATATTGGCCTCCTCCTTGCGTTAAGGTCAGGTCCAAATAAGCGTAAACTGCTAAGGTGACTGAGATCCAGACAAACACAACATTGGTAGGGCCAGAGGCATCCGCCAGTGAAAATCGACTCACTTGCTACTATACTCCCCTCTTGCCCATGTACAACTAACCTTTCCTCTACCAAAGGCTACACACTGCATGCCAAGACCACTGACCGCCTCTGACAAGTGGGAGAGTGGCGATTCACTGTAGAAGGAGCAAAGTTTTANCCAAGAAGAGCCACAGACGGCTAAAACCCCTTAAGAGTTCGGTAGGAGTGAAATTTTCTGCAGCGATTGTTGTGTGCATATTGGCCTCCTCCTTGCGTTAAGGTCAGGTCCAAATAAGCGTAAACTGCTAAGGTGACTGAGATCCAGACAAACACAACATTGGTAGGGCCAGAGGCATCCGCCAGTGAAAATCGACTCACTTGCTACTATACTCCCCTCTTGCCCATGTACAACTAACCTTTCCTCTACCAAAGGCTACACACTGCATGCCAAGACCACTGACCGCCTCTGACAAGTGGGAGAGTGGCGATTCACTGTAGAAGGAGCAAAGTTTTATACTCGCTCAGTTTTCAGCCTCCGCTTAGGTTGCCTACAGAACTTAGGTACTGCATTGCATTGCGCCGTAACGACCGTGAACTCAAAAGAGGAAAGACCATACCCAACGCTACATACTATCATCATATTCTCCAGGTTGCAATAAACTAAGGACTAGAAAATGTTGGATTTTCCATTAGCAGTAATTTCTGTGCTCGGAATGAGATCGCCAAAACAAAAAGAGCAATTAAACAAGTTGTGTATTTATTATTGGAAAAAATAACCAATTTATTTGCTTTTACATGCTGGCAGGACAATAAAAGTCTTGACATTGAGTGTCCTTTACCGAAACCCTAAAATGGTTCACATTGCGCCCTTCCGATCATGTGCCCCGGCAGCCGATTTGTGTAACAATCGCATGAATTCAGTTCTTTTGCTTCTCATTGCCTCCTTTTTCATTAAAATTGACGTATAAAACTAAAATAGAGAAAAGCAGATATCATTTCAACCATTTAAAGCCTAAAGGACGCAATGACTAGTGCCAACATCCAACTTCAACTGAGGCAAAATGCCACAAACGGCACTGATTTGATGCCAATTGCAGTTGTGGGCATGGACTTGGTGTACACTTGTGATCGCTGTGTTGAGAAGCTTAGAAGTGCCATTTAGCCTGTGTGGTGAAATGGAGGTTGGAGGTTGTGAGTACAGAAGTAGTCGCAACAAAAGCAAAGACTTCGTTTCTCGTCTGCTCTTCGCGACATATCACAATATGGTCACTCCAATGACACTGGATTAAATCATGCCATTTTCACTATGCACCTTAGCCTGTCTATTTATTTGCCCGGGTTTGTTTCTGTGTCACTGCTCACTTTTATTTTCGTTTCTTTAGAGAGTGACCTTAATTGGTGTAGCATGGGAATGTGTGGAAACTTGTTTGCTTTTGTGTGCATATTGATGCAAAGATGCATTAATCTCATCCTTCCCTCCTAACCTTTCGTTCTAGACGACGGAATCAACAGTTTCATCCTGAGCAAAGCAAAATCTCCTTTGGTCGTTCTTTTGGTGGCCAACTGGTTGCCAAATTAATTTAAACACCACTTTTTGCCATCACGACATCACCCACCAAACCACCAGCTCACTTCACCACCCTTAGTCAATTTTTCATTCCTGTGACTCCTTACTCCTTCTTTTAAAACAGAATAAGGTGAAAACAGCGCATGAAACTGGTGTAAACTCTCACGCCAGGTAAATACAATTTGTCTCCTGTACCGTCACTAATGCATGATGACTGCGCTGCATCGCAACGGGAAAGTCAGTCATTAAGGCGATGCATTGCAGGCATCAAGCAACGAACCAGTAAGGGGATCTACTTTTTGCAATGCCTCTCCATCTTTCTCTTTGGTGCTTCGAGTTAAAAAACAATATCGGAGAGAAGAGGATGTAAAGATTACTTGGGCATACAGTTCTGCGTAGCAGCTCTTAAATGCCTCTAATCTATCAGTTAAGATGAGGCTCACTAACTTAGCATCTCTTCTCCAGCTCAGAGTTATTGTCCACTTTAAATGCCAGTTTTGACTGCTCCACCACTTATCCTTGTCCTAACAACTGCAATCCGATCCCTCGGATTCGATGATAGTTGCGGCATAGGCTTCCAATATTAACTCATCTGTCATTTGCTTCTGTTGACCTGATTACCGGTACCTTAGAATACATTGTCAACTGGAAGACTTTGGCCAACACCAACCATGGCTAAGGCCTTAGTATGCTCATGATTTCGAACCAAGCTGCTGTAACACTCTCTGATGGCTAGTAAAAACATGCTGCACAGGCATTGGACAGCTTAGCACGGCTATATAAAGAGCTCGAGTGAATGACTACAAGCATCCCCGCAAAGTCCAACGAGGTAGAAAGCTGCACGAAAACCTCTTGATCACATAGAATTCTACATATGTGAACAAAGGAAAGGACGACTAACCAATGTTTCTATCGTCACATTTATACATTGTAAGGAAATAGCGTCCAAGCATTCAGTGAATCGTGGACTTGTCCCGAATCGTATTGTGCTAGTGTAAAAAATGCGATGCCGCCTACTCACTACCTTAAAATTTCTACGTGTGGTGGAGCACCATTCACATAAACCAAGTGCAAATTTATTTGCTTGATGTTGTGTGCAGGATCGCTTCAATAAGCAGCGCCGGCTGTGACTCACTGGTCAAAATACACTGCAACAGGACAACACGCAATCCGTTGTCACCAGAAGTTGAATAGGATTTAATGTCTCCCAAAATTGTCATGCGCTAAGGCAAGCGACGCTGTGATGTTCTGCGGTTGTAAATGAATCCAAATGTAACGGGATGGAAACCCTAGAGGAAGGTGAGCAACTCATATACCTACGAAGCAAACACGACATCAACAATAAATAGGCGAGGGATTTTCAGTTCAACAGAAGATGATCAATGGTGGCACACCAAGTGTTGTAAGAGCATTAAGGCAACAATTATCTTAATAAAGGCTGTAAAGTGTGTAAAAAGAGCAAAGGAAGTGCCAAGATAATCAAAAAGCCCAAATCACTAAAATACAACTACAATTGGCAATAAGCTAAGGAGGTTTTATTCTAATCAAGGACATATCAAAACGAATGAAAAGTAGCGCAGCGTCTTCGCCGTGTCATCACAGGTTAACTTGCCAAATCTAAATGGACATGCACATTAGCAGGAGTCTGTACATCTATCGAATTTTAAGCCACAAATCACGTAAATCCCCATCTTGCATACTGCTCACTTATAGTATTTGTTATTCATTAATTACATTTCTGTTAGTGGAAAATGTACAGACTTACACATAGGAAGGCACTGTATGCTACAAGGTACGTTGTCCCTAATCGAGTTATGCCTCCTGAGTCCAACGTATGCGTTTAATAGCTAAATCAGTGTTCTATGGATCAAAGCGTCATTTGCTTTGATTTTTATTATGACCTCAAACATTTCAGAAGTTAATAAGCCATAAATTCTGCAAAAATTATGCAATATGGAAAGCAGTGGTGTCCGGTCAGGTCCGCTTGTTTTTATAATTGCAACGGTGTGAATGCGTTTAAATACTAATACGTTTACATGCAAAGGTTGGCAACTACTGCTAAACTAATCTGGCTGGCGCCACAAACGCAATATGCGGACACATGGTTCTGTTAATCAGAGCCTGTATTGGGTGACATGGGCAAGACACACACAAAATATACAAAATATACGATTTGTAGTTGACTTATGCCTTAGGGATTGCAGACATCATATGTATTTATTTCTGCTTTTAAGCAATGCGCGATACATCCTATTCCATATGCCTGACTAGTTGGTCAGGTTTATAAACGCCTTGGATTGATTATCCATCGCTAGGCATGCGCACGTGTTAGTTTTTGGTAAAAAGGTTTTTTCTGTACTTCGTTCAATTTTTAAATGGAATGTGACAACAACGCTTCTCATTTAATTCTTCTCCAAAATCACTTGTTCTTCAAATCTAGAAGTGTATCGTTTGAGCTGCACGACAGAAATAGCTCACGTGAATAACCGTTAGATAATGATGCATCGCATTCTAGGCAATGCTTTGTACAGACATGTCACTACATGGCATAGTACGTGAAAGCAATCTTTGGCACACCCTATTTCAACACTTGTGAGCATAGCCGTAGCGTTTATTGATGAGGTAATGTGTTGTGCTTTTAGCTGACTCTTAGGCATTAAACACATTTTACCTTTCCAAAAGGCATATTTCCAATCCATTTATCCACAATTGGCTTTCCCCTAAGCTTATTAAGCTCCATGTGAGCGGCGATGTCCTCCCAGTCAAATTGGCGTTCGTACATTCACCAGTTCAACTTCCTTTTCAATGGTCGACAAATGTGTGGGATACATGTAGCAAGCACAACACATTTGTCTGGATAATGCTTCGCTAGCCCAACTGAGGACCCCAACCCACGTAAATTCTGAGATAGGAATTCAGAATTTAATACCTAAATAAGTAAGCCGAGTAGCGAGTGGTGAGTTAGTCTAGGTCCAGCAACGCATGTGCTACTCAAAAGTGTGTTGCTTAATCCTATAACAGAGCCCATTTTAGACACCTGAAGAATAAGACTGACAATTACAACACTAAATCATCCAATATTGAACAAAGTTAATGCTGTTTTAGGGAGAGAGAGAAGTGCGAATATCGCAGAGGTGTCACTGATGTAATGCACATGGGTCCCCTCTATTGTGAATCACTATCATCGTGTACCCACACAATGCATCACCAGGTTTGATTGCTATTCCTCTTTCTATCTCTTCGGCTTGACTTTTTCACTTCGTTCCCTACGTGAAAGACGTAGCGGAGGCGTCTGCTTTGAGGAGAAGTGAACAATTTTATCGTGCTTAGATCTGACATTCAAAGGCTTNAGCTGACTCTTAGGCATTAAACACATTTTACCTTTCCAAAAGGCATATTTCCAATCCATTTATCCACAATTGGCTTTCCCCTAAGCTTATTAAGCTCCATGTGAGCGGCGATGTCCTCCCAGTCAAATTGGCGTTCGTACATTCACCAGTTCAACTTCCTTTTCAATGGTCGACAAATGTGTGGGATACATGTAGCAAGCACAACACATTTGTCTGGATAATGCTTCGCTAGCCCAACTGAGGACCCCAACCCACGTAAATTCTGAGATAGGAATTCAGAATTTAATACCTAAATAAGTAAGCCGAGTAGCGAGTGGTGAGTTAGTCTAGGTCCAGCAACGCATGTGCTACTCAAAAGTGTGTTGCTTAATCCTATAACAGAGCCCATTTTAGACACCTGAAGAATAAGACTGACAATTACAACACTAAATCATCCAATATTGAACAAAGTTAATGCTGTTTTAGGGAGAGAGAGAAGTGCGAATATCGCAGAGGT
This sequence comes from Taenia saginata, assembly GCA_001693075.2. Classification (NCBI taxonomy): domain Eukaryota; kingdom Metazoa; phylum Platyhelminthes; class Cestoda; order Cyclophyllidea; family Taeniidae; genus Taenia; species Taenia saginata. The sequence goes on from LWMK02000809.1 coordinate 22,446, forward strand.
GTCACTGATGTAATGCACATGGGTCTCCTCTATTGTGAATCACTGTCATCGTGTACCCACACAATGCATCACCAGGTTTGATTGCTATTCCTCTGTCTATCCCTTCAGCTTGACTTTTTTCACTTCGTTCCCTACGTGAAAGACGTAGTGGAGGCGTCTGCTTTGAGGGGAAGTGAACATTTTTATCGTGCTTAGATCTGACATTCAAAGGCTTTAGAGTCGAGACCTCTAATAGGTCAGAGCTACTCCAAAGTGCGAGCACCCTCGTTGACAATAAATAGCTTCTCCTTGGAAGCAATCACCAAATTTTATTGGTAGCCTGCAGTCAAAAGCGAAGCCTAAGCGTTGCAAATCAGCAAGGAATCGAGCAACTATTATTACCTGCCATTTGTACGATTTTGGGATAGCTATGCAATCCTTTCTCTCCCTCCCACCATTGGCAGCTAAACGGTTATTTTTTAATGGGCTCCACACCATCTGTAACACAAAGCGGAGCTGCGCTTTTGCATCAATTCGCTTTACTAACTAATTAAATGTTGCTGTCAAAACTATGACACAACCATAATGAACAGCAAAGCCGCAATAGTAGGTAGCATTTCGAAACAAAATTAGTTACCTTCAAAGGCGGCAAAAAATCAAGCAAAATAAAACCACGTGTTTTTTCTCAACAATGAGGAAGAGGCACTGCAGCTCCGCAGTTGCGACTTTTACGATTGCCAAAATGCAGGTTCACTATCTTCATTCACTGTCGCTTCCACTGCGGCATCATGTTTGACAAGTAGCTTCGAATACTGGCAAGAAAGGAGACACTTGGCCTCCTCTTGTCGTGAAACGTTTCCTTAGCTTGATGTTTCGCATTACCCATTTTGCCTCTCTGCTTCTTGCATGCCTAATGTCACTTTCTATTATGAATGCCTTTCTAGTGTTGTGGTGCTTCTCTCTTCCAAACAGATGCAAACTTTAATCTAAATTGAGAGAGGATGTAGAGGAGCCAAAGGAAGAAAAACGACTAAATATAATGAAGTGAGTTGGTGAGTGGGTAGTGGAGTAGTCTCAATCTAAAGAGTTAAAATCAAATAGACATCCAACTTAGCCACTCAACCTCTGAAGGGAATCTTACCTCGCAAGGAATAGAACCTGTGACTTGGTCGGCCAAAAGGGACAAATTAGGAGGAGAAGATAAGAGGAATTTGCCTTCGCACCCTCATACGCACACGTCTCTACACGTTTTAGTGAGACGAAATGAAGTTGGGCAATGACGCACATACGCAAAAACTCAAACAAACAGACGCAGTCATGGGTGCATGGTGAACACGGCACAGATAGACTAAAAGGGAAATTGTGCAATTTATTCGTTATTGTGGAGCACCAGGTAGAAGGATCCTCCACAAAGTAGGAGTTCGGCCAGTTCACAAATTACACAGTGGAGTAAGGCGCTCACCTTCGCTTTCGAGGGGTAAGTGGAGGCGAAGTGAAGTAGTNCTGAAAGAGGAGGAGAGGCAGGTGAGAGCTTACTGCGGATCAGATTCATCTATCGCATTATTCGCAATAGACAAAGGCACATTTGCCTGGATCTGTGCCCTTGCGCCCTCTCATCCATCTGTTAGATTTTGGGCATCTCAACTCGCCCTAAGTCTAATCGACTGGTCCCTGGATCGACAGCCTATCCAGATAACAGGCATAGTGGGTGCCCAGCGGGTGGTCTTATCGATTCATTGATCTATCGATCGATGCACGGACTCATGTGATGGAGTCGGCAATGAGGCGTTCGATACGACTAGCATAAGCGATTTACCCACCCACTTACCCATCCGATGCCATCGAGGGCTGCAATTCCGCTACCTATTTGTGATGGATGCAGATCACACACTGCTTAAAAGGGGCCATCAAACTGCTGCAGTGAGAGAAAAGGTTTATGACTGCGTCAACCTGTAGGCGCATTATAATTAACATTTTACCATTCGATCAATGATGGTTGGTAGCAGTTTACGTCCTTTTAGTCACCACGGTTTTAATTACGTCACGCCCGCACGTTACGATTCATCCCATTATTAATCCTCTGGCAGTGGATTAAGTAGACTTTTAAACGACTTTATCCAGTTGGAAGGACACTTGCATGATGGCAGAGTTTTGAGGTACCACTATTGCCAAAGCGATGTTTTCAAGTACCGGCGGCTGGCGAAGGTGCAGGCATTGCCAAAAGGCAACGCAGCGAAAATGGAAATGTATCGAAAGAAAAGTTAGAGATCTTCCAAACACAACAGTACAAGTCCAGCGAAAACTGCGTACGTCAAGGAACTAGATTCTGGCTCTATCGCCGTCTTAGAAACAAACTTCAAAACATGTGTTTGCATTTTAAAACTGATTGATGCGTTCAGCAACAACGAAAGCTAAGATTTCTAAATGAGGTTTTGCAAAACAACAACCAAGATTGACGCATTATAAATTTCAAAGAAAGCATTCGAATTCTGAAAAATTGCTTTCTTCAAATTGCTACTGAGGAACAAAATAATATACTTTAGTCATGTAGATGGACTAAAGTTCTTAAGAGAGGCACTAATATTAATAACAGGCTGACGCATTATCTAATTCAGAAGTTATGCTGATTAACGGTGTAGAGTGGGGACTCACAACAGAGCTATAAACGCACTGCGAATGCCTTTTCATCGCTTGCAACTACTTATCTATCCTGATCGACTAGAAATGTGGAAGGATCTGAAAGAGGAGGAGAGGCAGGTGAGAGCTTACTGCGGATCAGATTCATCTATCGCATTATTCGCAATAGACAAAGGCACATTTGCCTGGATCTGTGCCCTTGCGCCCTCTCATCCATCTGTTAGATTTTGGGCATCTCAACTCGCCCTAAGTCTAATCGACTGGTCC
>LWMK02000810.1:0-25269 GCA_001693075.2 Taenia saginata
GGCAATGTAATGTTGATCCTAAAATGGTGTTCTCGGGTCTTTTCCGCAATTGCCAGCTGATTTGCGTAAATAAACCCAGCAATGTGCAATATACTAAAGTAGATGCTCTTTCCACCAGAGAACCGCAAGTGCTGATTGGAGAAGAAAAGGATGTGTGCAGAAGTCCCATGTAAACTTGTTAACGGCAGTCGTTCTAAGGGCTATGGAGCAAAAGGTAAACTTAATGGCTGATTCGGTACAGGATCGAACAGATGAGCGGTCGGTGACTGGAGAAGGTAAAATATAGGCTAGCAGGTAATAAGTAATTGAGTGACGAATGGGTGCATAGGTGGTTGAACAAAACACCCAGCAATCGACGCATGATTCTAATGCTAGCTTAGGGTCCCACTCAAAATTCTGGCCAAAATGAACCAACAATCAAGGAATTAAGCGAAGAATTGATTGCCGCTCCCATGAAACCCAATTGGTTTAAATGGTCGTGTGTTTTGGCAAGACTGGGTTAGCCCTCTGCATTGACATTAGGATGGAACCGGAGACACGCCGACTATACTGAAAACACTTTCGACCCACTGTATGATCTGCCTCGATGGCATCCTTGTTTTTATTATAGACATCCGAGGTCACAACACTGTCCTGCAACTGGTGCAAGAAGCAGGATTGACTTTGAATGCAAGTTCTTCAATGCTCCGTCACTTTCGTGAGAATTGCAGTCTCGTTAGGTAGGGTAATGTTTACCGAAGATCGCAAATTACAAGTGAGAACTTGGCTAACACCAACCGGTCAGACGCGGGTCCACGGCTTCCTTGGCTTGGTGAGCTACCACAGGGTCTACTTTAAAGGATCTGCTAAGTTTGCTAGCCTTTGCAGGAAATGACCCAGAAACAGGCAACGGCACCTCAAACAGGAGATCGAGTACGATGTGACGGCAATCTCGCGCTGAGCCTTGCAAGGATGCATATTAATGGCAAATGTTACTTGAGTTCTATTTGTTTGGCTGCATCGCAGCAATGCACATGAACTTTGATGCACGTACCGATTAAATCCAAAAACGCTGCATTTTCCANGGGGTCGTTGTGGGCTGCATGGAAGTTCACGGCGACATCTCTTAACGAATCGACACAAATTATGCTCCGATTGATTGAGGCACTGCTGCGGACAACGCATTGCTCAAATATGTCTCTACCTCATTTTTCTTTCAATTTTGTCCTCATCACTTTCCTTAACTTCTTCAACACCGTCTCAATTCAAATACTCTCCTTCGCCTTTGAGGTTTGCTTACCAGCGATTCATATATGAAGCACCAATTTGACCATATAGGCATGCTTTCATCCAACCATATCCAATCCTCTAAGCTACTATTGGTTTAAAGTACGGCATTGTCTTGAGTGAGTCAATTTTTTATTTTAATTGTTATGCAAATCAAAAACTGTGCTTATGGCTTTCAAATAGAAAAGAGAAGCAATGCATGTGGCACTATTTGCACCCTTTCCTCCAAAAGAACCTTTAGTTAGAGGCTCTCAGAGGACTTCTGATTTGCTAATGCATTCCGTATACCCAAAAAGGGGGCTGTCGTGGGTTGAAATGCAGGTGCCCAAACATTTATTAGGCGGTTGCAAGCAATAATCAACAACAATGGTAATCATGGTGCGTTCAAGGCTAGATAGAGGTAGAGGAGAGCTTGTACACCATCAACCAGCTCCTTCACCTCCATGGCATGCGGAGGTTTCTTCTCAAGCGTTGGTGTAAGCACAAACCCGGTCGTGTTTGATACTTGCCATCATTGCTGTGACCATATCTTCGGCTTTGCACATGGCGATTGTCATTTTGGCTTCCGCATAAACCGTCATGCCTACTTGTGCCCACAATGTGATCCCTTCGCAGCCTTATCCCATGGTGCCCACTTCCACGGATACGAACTTGGCCAACATCTTTACTCCAGTCATCTGATTATTTCTGTTTTCTTTCTAACTGACCTGTGTGCTGGTATTAGTCAACTTTTCTCTCATTGTCCCGCGTGATGCTCGTGCTCATTGTACATTAGTGCTTGCCAATCCCCAACAATGCTCCCGTGATTCCAACTCCTTCAGGTGATGCTTTGGGAGGTGTCCAGCCTGTGATTTGCATGCAGCTGAATTGGCATAACATTTTCCAATTAGGTGTTAAAGTTAGTGAGAAATCAAGCAAACGTTTTTATAAACGGCGACCAACCTTGCCAATGTACAGATCGTGGAGTGTGGGCAAGCATAGAACTGGGCCAAACCACTGTACTAAGTCCATGCATGTTTCGGTGGGAATCACGTTGAAGGGAAATAACCCATTAGCATCAAATATCTTCCTGACTGTCGGTGATTTGTCGCACCACCAGCTGTGCATAGATTGGCCTTCATAACACTCACCGCGCGGAGATGTGATGATGATCGTTGAGATCCAAAAGGCTTTTCACCGTTCTCTGTTGCTTCTTCGACTGAAGTACTTACTGTATTTATGGATTGGTAGAGTCAGTAGAAATCAATTTTTTGGGTCAGGCCGGTAGGATGTGAGCAGTTTTATTCGTGACAATTGTCTGGGAGGGTCGGGTTACGCGATTTTATTTTGGTTTTGTTCGGAGAAACACGTATTGTTGCGCATTATGGTTGCACTTTGGTTCTCCCCACTTTTACTCATCAACTGACTGGAAAAATCACTTATTCCCTGTCCTCCCGATATGCCATCATTGCTGTGACCATATCTTCGGCTTTGCACATGGCGATTGTCATTTTGGCTTCCGCATAAACCGTCATGCCTACTTGTGCCCACAATGTGATCCCAACTTCCACGGATACGAACTTGGCCAACATCTTTACTCCAGTCATCTGATTATTTCTGTTTTCTTTCTAACTGACCTGTGTGCTGGTATTAGTCAACTTTTCTCTCATTGTCCCGCGTGATGCTCGTGCTCATTGTACATTAGTGCTTGCCAATCCCCAACAATGCTCCCGTGATTCCAACTCCTTCAGGTGATGCTTTGGGAGGTGTCCAGCCTGTGATTTGCATGCAGCTGAATTGGCATAACATTTTCCAATTAGGTGTTAAAGTTAGTGAGAAATCAAGCAAACGTTTTTATAAACGGCGACCAACCTTGCCAATGTACAGATCGTGGAGTGTGGGCAAGCATAGAACTGGGCCAAACCACTGTACTAAGTCCATGCATGTTTCGGTGGGAATCACGTTGAAGGGAAATAACCCATTAGCATCAAATATCTTCCTGACTGTCGGTGATTTGTCGCACCACCAGCTGTGCATAGATTGGCCTTCATAACACTCACCGCGCGGAGATGTGATGATGATCGTTGAGATCCAAAAGGCTTTTCACCGTTCTCTGTTGCTTCTTCGACTGAAGTACTTACTGTATTTATGGATTAGTAGAGTCAGTAGAAATCAATTTTTTGGGTCAGGCCGGTAGGATGTGAGCAGTTTTATTCGTGACAATTGTCTGGGAGGGTCGGGTTACGCGATTTTATTTTGGTTTTGTTCGGAGAAACACGTATTGTTGCGCATTATGGTTGCACTTTGGTTCTCCCCACTTTTACTCATCAACTGACTGGAAAAATCACTTATTCCCTGTCCTCCCGATGGAAGTCGCCTTGAAGTCGCAACGGACGGAGATCGATGGGTGGGTCGTAAGCAGATGTATCCATTAATAAACAGGCTGTAACGTTGTAAATTAATTAAGTTGTCACCCGGACGGAATTAGCCTTTCACGGTGCTAGATTCCTGCAGAGTTTTCTATAAAATCTTTGCTTCTGAAGTGTCAAATGTCCATTAATAGATGCGTCTTTTAGTAATGCCTACGCTTTGGTGCAACACATTTAGGAAAATTTACTGTGGTTAAGTTTCGTGTGCCCTTTATTCCGTGCGAAGTGGAAGAGATGAAAGAAAAATTGCACAATTTACGATTTTCCTGCTAAAGAACTACCCAATTTTTCGCCAACTATCCCGCAACAAAATTTGCATGGCTGAAGGGATGGTTAGGATATAAATTAGGCTGAATTATACTTAGATTTCAGACATTCAAATCAAATTAAGACACATTTCAATCAATTTGTTTGGTTTTTGTATGGGAGAATTAGAAACAAATGAGCAACTCCTCACTTTTAACCAATTACTGTGGGCATCAACATTTATTAAGGGCAAAAATGGAATTTTAATGGCAAATTATTGGGCAAAAATGGAATTTTAATGGCAAATTATGAACAGAGAAAATTGGCAGTAATTTATACGGAACAGAAAACCAGTTTACTTGTGAAAACGTTCGTTTTGGGATGGACACAATCATCTCAACACAGACAGCAGCAAATGCGAAACTACGAGCATCTTCTTCACTAACCAAATCTCATTTCAACGAGGAGCAGGTTTAAGTACATTATGGGATCAATTTGGGGCAATCCCTAGGTCGAACTCAAGTTCATGCTGGTGTTCGACCGTAGACGTCTAGGGTGGGAGGATCTTTTTTGTTCGGTGAGGTAGCTCGATGCTCCTTTCTCTGTCTCAAGCTTGAACAAAACACTAGTATCCTTGGGAAACTATTGAAGGTAATCCCCTTACCAATGACGTCTCTGGGCTGGAAGTGATGCCATCTTGGAGACCAGGTTGAAGTGGTTTTCATCCTAAAGGCTGGATATAATCGGGGACTAAAGAAATTTCCATTCGGCCACGGTTTATGGCTATTAATGCATTTTCTGGGTTCCGCACCTTCCATTATTTTTCTCGTATGCTTCATTAAATCACTCAGTAGTTTGATCTGTTATTTCTCAACAAAATGCGCCCAAATTCCGCCACCCAGTTCCACCTAGAACCACTTGTTTACAGTAATGTCGGAGTCAATTACCACAAATTCTTTCTAGAAAGGCGAATTCATTATTAACTGGTGAACCGAATAGGTGTCAATTTACATTGTGATTTATAGCTTATCGCACAGAACTTTGCACTTTCTGACCGAGCTTATTTGTTCGACTCCATTTTGACCGGTAAAGGTGCTATAGAACTGCAAACCACAACCGTGGAACCACGATCTCCCTTTTCCTTTTCCCGGAGGTGACATTTGATCTGGAATGAGTTATGGAATTCCACAACGTCATCTACCCAACAAGTAGCTTGGGTCCTAATCGCTACTTGCAGACTCCTGGTCCCATTTCGAGAGGGCGGTAGTAGAAGAAGCAAAGAAACCTCACTCTATCTGCCGGGTCCTAAACTAAACCCCAACGGCAGGACGATCTTAAGGGTGGGTGGGTGAACATAGGCAAATACGTTCCGACGGCCAGTGGATCCATCCTCATAGGAGGACTCGGACAGGACACACCCTTGTGGTCGGTCTGTCTGATATCAACCAGCAAAGTTGATGCGTCAAAGAGGTTTTGATGAGTGGTAACCCTTCAGCTGAAAGGTACAAGTAGGGCTTTCGGGCACGCCTACATTACCAGAGACCATATCGAATGGCGAATTATTGTGGCAAGGCATCGTCTTGCCCACCCGGAAGAAGGCATTCCAAATTAGCAAGGGGTTTAAGGACTCCCAACTGGTTGATTCGTGTACGCATTCTTGCGATAAAAGCTCTACAGCCCTTGTGGCACTAGAGCAGAAGAAAACGCCTTCCGCCACAATTTCCAGATGGCAAAACTAAACTTCAGTGGACAATTTTCCACTCAATTAAATGGTGTGATTGAAGCCAAACCTCCACCCACACATAAGGTGAGCCAATAGTTGATGAATGAGAAAGAAAGCAAGACATTTAACAGGTTTGAAACAAAGTGGATTAGGCGGTGGAAAGGCGCTTCATGATCTGACACTTTCTCCTAACAATCCAAATGATTAAAAATATGGTGCTGTGCGTTTTTGCTGAACTTGGCATGGAGAGTGTGAAAGTGAATGTTGAGGCCTAGTGGTTGAGTTTGCTAACAATGGCCAAGCATTCCTGAAGTAACGTTCGCAGCAAAGGCGTTGGCGGCGTCGTGTGCTCTGACGCCAGCTGAATAAAAGTGGTATGTTAGTGACAGCGATGTATTCGAGATAGGTGAATGTGCACTTTATGGCTTATCGTCAGGGATGCTTCTGCTATTAAATGCGAGAAACTCATTGAGTAGCCATGCAGGTTTGGATTTTAATGAGCCTGTTGTTGGGTTCCATCGAAGGTGTCACATTGATATGCCCACCTGCATGCAGTGACTATCCTGTTGCATCACCTCTTAAGAGTGGCGCATGAATCCCTCCTTTCCCTATCGGCTAAGGATCAGGCAGCCAGGCTGATCACCGACCATCCGTCGTGAGTGCCAAAAGAAGCGATGGAGGCCGCTGCTCTACCAACATGCATACCAATCATTAAGACGAGAGCATATGCTGAGACTCTGCTTCACGTCTCCCAGTTCTTCTTAAATGCTAATGGCACTTGACGTGGGGTCCACGTTATAGGCGGTAGAAATGCCAAATGGCACTCCACTAGAGAAACAGAAAGTGTTGGCAATTAGGAGATGTGAAGATAGCAGTGCCACTGTGTGGTTTCCTAGTAGCAAGGTAGTGGGCAAGACAGTCCCATGCACGCTTGCGTTGGTCGAGATAGTCACTTTTCGGCAGTGGCATCGATGGCGCCGTTTATGCTACCGCTGAGGAATTACAGAGGCTTTCAGTGAAACCTGGCAGAGTCCACCAGCAAAAAACGGCAATTTTTACTCGTATCGTTAAGAGGCTACAAGAAATGTGGCTTGCCTAGTTAATTTTGCCTCTGTTTTTACATTATTCAATAGCCCATCCATCCGTCCACCCACTGTCTCCAACATAGATTCCCTACTTGCTGCTCCATCTCCAACATAGATTCCCTACTTGCTGCTCCCTTCTTTTCAAATTGAAGTAGACACTTCGTGGTGGGAAGGAGAAGTCCTAAGGTGCCGGAAAGGCATCAGGATTTAATGCAGTATCAATTAAAGAAAGTAAACACTGGCGTTTTGTTTCGGTTGAAGAACACTAGTGTTAATGGACTTACTTGCCAATGCCCTGTGATGCACGAAATTCAGTCAAAGTGAAGAAACACAAAGGCAAGTTGTGCCTGCTTCTATGAAGCCACCACGCGACACCGATTGGGTCAGAAGAAGTTTATCATTTAACTAAACACCACACATACCCACATACGCACTCCATCGCCTTCTACCACTCATTTCGCCTTTCCACCTAACCGTCGTTTCCACCATCCTGCACTTCGTCAGCACCTCAGTCCTATTTCGTCATCAACTCACTCTTGGTATGCTTCTCATCAACCACCTCCACCACCACTTCCTCATTCCCTTTGTAGCCCCCAACCTTCCGTCCTGCCATTCCAAATGCGTCAAAGGGCTAAAATAGGTGGAAATGATAGAAGTCAGGGGTCATTACACCCTCAGCCTACCCTAACCTTTTTTCACTAACCTCATTTGCATGCGTTCATTCAGCATTGTCACACCTGCTACCCTAGTTCAATTCACCTATCACGATAACACTATGGGTTGCGTCTTCAAGTGTGCCGATTGATCAAAACCCATATCAACAAGTGTGCCGATTGATCAAAACCCATATCACTTCTACAAAGTCGATTCCTACATGCATCACTACAATGCATGGCCAGGTAGATGAATGGACTTTGGAGCGTATGGAATAAAGAAGGAAGGGGGTAAGAAACACAGCGTCATAGCATTACACGGACGCATCTGACAATGACTACAATCTGACAATGACTACTCCCATCCCTTCCTCTACTCTCCTTTGCCAAAACTTCCCGTCTTTGCCATTCTTCCAACTAACTTTTCGTGTTTTTTTAGCTAAAAAAGCATGTTGCTTCTGCTCCACCGGAGAGATGCAATCACTGCCATTCTCCGAAGGGCGTCCTTTAATAAGGAGACACTGGGAGTCAAGGCAGCACATTTAATTAAAGAGTAGTAGTGTCGGTGATCCTTCCCATTCTCTTTTGCATTCTTTGTATTTGCAATGATACGCAAAATTCAGCCAAGGTAGAAAAGCACACATTGAAGTGATGCTTGATCGCACAAAACCATCCATGCTTGATCGCACAAAACCATCCACAAGCGATGCTGTCCAAAGCTCACACCAGACGACACTAAGAGACACCACGTGACGCTTGCTACTAATCGATTTTACACGTGCCAGATTTGAAGAGGTCAATTGCAAGACAAACAGATTTGAAGAGGTCAATTGCAAGACAAACCAGCGGAGATGTTCTTATCTTGCTCATCCCTCTTCGCACCCTCGTTTCTACCATTTGTTTATTCACCAGTGTCTCTCTTAGCTTCATCTTCTCCTCGCCTACGGTCATCGTTTAATCCTTCTCCATCTCGTTGTCATTCCAACTTCTTACCCTGCTGGCCTTCGCTTCAGGCTCAAGAAGGTGACAAGACCACATTTTTGACCAGATACCTTTAAACATAGGAAAGCAAGTCACACTTTCCCTTACTAAGGTCAAAAAGAATGCTTGAATGACTCCAAATGGCTATATTTATAGGTGATTTCAATACATCTGTCTAGTTTTCTTTAAAAAAACTTGCTGCTGACAAATGAATGGGCTTCTCCTGTTAGCACAAACAAATATCGCGGCATTTAATTCCTCCAGAGGCAGAGAAGGGAGCGTTTGTTTGTTGGCTTTCATAGGGGCCGAATTGCGCATCAAAATATGCGGCCGAGTAACAGTTGCCATTTCCGCGGGGAATGACCTTCCGATAATCCATCATTAGCTCATTTCGTGAGTGCTGATCTCCACTTCTTCCTTTCGTGCAAAGTGCTGATCTCCACTTCTTCCTTTTGTACAACCCCGGGACGCTGACAGTGATGCAGAAATGATTAATTACCCTCTACGGATGAGTCAAAGGAGGACTCGATAAAATACGCTTAAGCAGGATGATGCTATAAGCAGGATGATGCTGACATCACCTCCGATGCAAATCTTTGGCGATATCCTACTTGGTGGCCTCTTTGCTGATGCTTTCCGCCCACTTGTCTTCTCTTTCACTCACACTTTTCTGGCATCTCGCATTAATCCGTCACTGATTCCTAGCTTGTAGAAGCTAAGCAGAACCGCGTCTACTTGTGAACTACTTAGTCACTTAAGCCGAGTAAAATGAAGCTACACCATCAATGGTTAAATGGATGGTCAAACACAAAATGGAGGGTTAGGATATGGGTGGAAGCAAGAATGATGGATATAAAATAGATGAACAGAGAACGGATGCGTTAGGAGTGGAAAAATAAATGGTCCAGTGCTTACAGGATGGGCCTAAGATTAATGAAATGGGAGCAGGTGGACGGAAAGCTAACGATGTAAAACGATTCGTGGTCTCAAAGAACCGAAGGGTTTAATGTGCCGGCAGATGGCCGGTCTCTCATCCTTTCTTTGGAATCGTGCTCAACGCGTGTTATTGAACTTTAACTAGAAGGTCAGGTGCATAAATGATTACTAGAAGGTAATTTGCTTCTAATCAAGTCAAAGAACAATGTTTGCACCTTGAACATGTGACAAATACCACTCGAAAATATTTGTCCAAGGTTCCTCCCCTGTTCTATGTGAATTAATTTGGTGGAAAGTGTACAACAACTGCACGATGGCACAGACCAGCGTGGGGACCACAAACCAAACCTTTGCACTGTTTAATGCTATTTCCTGCCGTTTTGACATCAGTCCACACGTTGCTTATCGTAGTACCTCGCCTGTGGAGCATTACCTTCAAGCAGCCGCAAACCACCGAGGTGGGGACATAACAGGCAAGCCGCTTTATTCCATTTCCCGCACTTTAAAAAACATAAGCGTGACACTTGACTCATTTGTCTTTTAAAATGCAAATAGAGGACGGAAGTGAAAGAGGACGGAAGTGAGATAACGCCACGTCTTGTGACAAACGAGTAAGTCGTGCTGACAGTTCCATGCTGTGCGAGCAAAAGCGAATTGACCATTGTAATCATCGTTGCCTGGTAGGTCGTAAAGGACCATGTGGTGGGCCGAGCACTTGGGAATGAAGGAGTGCTTTCCATTTGCGGCAGAAAAGGGTGGCGAAGGCGCAAAAGACAACGATATGGCAATGCAAATGGAGGAAGTGAAGTAACGTTGGCGGACAAAGGCTGGCATTGTGAGAAGTAAATGGGTGCACTCATTTGTGAACCAACGAAAACATTTGATTTGGATCCCTCATTTCCCCTGCTGAACCGACTGGGCGACATTGCAACGCCGTCGTTCTAAAGGGAAGGCGCTTTGCTAAAAGCAGGTAGTTCTTGCCAAAGTTAGGCTTTGGGATGCTATCGACCCCAAACAGAACCCAGTTGCTAGCGCCTTCTTTATTTGTGCAGCAAACTTTGCCCCTCCAACTAAATACATGCAGCAAACTTTGCCCCTCCAACTAAATACATAGTGTTAACAAGATATTAAAGTTCCTTATCAAATCGGTACGAATCGTTTTCAAATAATGCAAGAAGTTTCAAGCTGTTAACATAAAAACTAATTATTTTTACAGTTCATGGTTTGCAAGGCTAATCTGAGGCTCGGGACCCAATACAAAATCATATACTTGTATTTATTTTAGTTTTTACCAAAATTTTGAGTAATAAGTTATTTAATGATAACGACACATTACAAAATGAGCAGTATGATTTGAAATAGTGTGCCAATATTTAAATATATGCTTACGTTTATAAAGTCATTTCTTGATAAAAACAAGCAAACCGTTTATTGGCTGCACAGTTTCGCAAAACCCCCCAATTCAGTCTTCCCGCTAATGCCAACTGTATCATTACTGCACACCCGCTAATGCCAACTGTATCATTACTGCACCTTAAGACAATCGCCTGTGCAGGCTTAACTGGCCCACCTGCTCACTGCCTCGTGTGATGATGAATCTTTGCGGGGTTAAGTTAGTGTGATGATGAATCTTTGCGGGGTTAAGTTGCTGGTATCACTGCCCGGCAATGGGAAACAAGCTTTGTTTGTCGAAGGGAAATATCTTTCTAGCGTGACCTTAGGTAAAAATCTGCGACATAGTTTTGAGTTAATGCACAAATCAACGCTTTGTGAAACGCTTTTGTTGAAAACCCTCAAATTTGCAAGCAAGTTGGCGCCTATTCGTTTTTTATGATCTATTTTGTACTTCGGGAACAACTTAATCTCATGGATTAAATGGCCCACGGACCTGGTGAGGTGGCAGTGTATACTATGCCACTTCATCCCTCTATCCCCCTTCTAGCTGGATCTGGGAGTTTAAGCATCTTCAAGCTGTCCAGTGACATCAGAGTGGAGTTTAAGCATCTTCAAGCTGTCCAGTGACATCAGAGTTGATGGTAAAATTTAATTCAATGGTTGAGAAGACACTCAAAACTAAGACGACTACATAAACGCCTGCCAATGAAGTCGGTCATGGGATGAAATCAAGTTGGACTCATACAGGCCACGGAAGAAATCAAGTTGGACTCATACAGGCCACGGACTCTCTAAAGCGATGCCTTTGGGTTAATAGACCTACTTTACCATCAAGCAAAGCCCATACATTCTAAGAAAGCCATCTGCACACATTCCCGTTTAGTTACTTCTAAAACTTCGGGGATTTCCCTATTTAAACAACACATTGCAGACTCCTTTTGGTAAGAGCACTAAAAGTTACCCTTACAATCGTGAAAATGAGCACAATAAAGCAAGAGTCCCACATTGATCTGCAATCATAACTCAAAGCATCTGCTAGGCAATTCATTATTCTTCAACCTCTTCTTTGCAGCTGCGAATTTGAATGGCGCATAAAAGTTCGATCGGCCCATTATTGGCCCCTTCCAAATGTAAAAGGACCTCCCACTGTGGCCTATCCGGACAGAAGGCACGACTAGCGAATTGCGGAAGCAACTGCTCTGCCAATCTAGCTTTTAATAACTTGCGATCAGGAGCCATATGGCGTGTTGTGTTACACGACATCCTGGTTATGCCAATAGTTGTGCTAATAATAACTTTCAAATGCTTTGATGGATTATGAAGCCTTTGATGTCCACACAACGCACACGATTCAGCAACCACTTTGGATGGCAATGTCAACGATGAATTTGGCTACTATGTGTCAGGCGAGTCTGGTGCGATGGAAGACAGCGAGTTGACAGCTGCATGGATAATTTTATTTGGCGGTGGCTTTTGATCCTCTGTAGTGATCTGCCAGTTTCTACAATATGATAGCCATGAAGGTGCTCACGAGCATCTTTTGGCTTTGCTTAAAATCGCAGGAGTGAATGCATACATGGCAGAATGGAAGCAACCGTACGACTCTCCCAGTCACAACATAATTCGGAAGCCACTTGTTGATCATACTGCGGCCAAGGATAGGCAATGCAAAGAAAATTCCAGGCCAAGGATAGGCAATGCAAAGAAAATTCCAAGCTGCAAAACGTGCTTTGATTGTGACGTCTTCTTTCAACTATTAATTCATTAATGGAAACATACATTCACAGTCAGTGGTACTGCCAAATGAAAATGGACTCGATATTTGACTGAAGTGAAACACTGCTATGTCCCACTGCAAACGCTCTACATCGTGTTTTTCCGAAGAGTAAGTTGAGCTAGTCTACTTATACGCTGCCAATTCAAGGTTACGTTGACCATCGCGCTTCTCACTGTCTTGCAGGTCTTAAGAGGTCATGTGGATGCATATGAATGGATGCTTTCCAGTTTATGGCAGAAATTGGTGGCGAAGACGCAGAGAAGGCAAGGTGTCACTCTTGCCACTGGGTGAAAAGAAGTGGCATTAGCGACTTTATCCTGGCATTTCAGTAAATAATCACCTGCACATCTTTCAAAACCAGTGTAAATGCACGGCTTGAAATGCGTCTGGGTGACAGTGGCAGCTGGTGAAACACCCGTGATGTCGGTAACGATTGTGTGAGTTGAATATGATGAATTCTTAGCAAATTCTCGTAGTGGGATTTCAATTCCTTACACGATTTTTTCAGTAATTCCGAATGACAGACTGTGGATGTGATTATTTTACTGACAACCAGGTTTTATTTAGAAGTCATCCTTGGCATCCAGCTTGGAGCTGCTGCAGCGTAGCACTTGGGCTCAATTAATTTGGTAAATACGTAAAGGTGTATTTGTGCCCAGCTGAGCAATGTTAGCAGATTGTGTTTCTTAGCTTGGATATGAGCTCTTCTTATGGTGGAAGGAGATTTTGTATCTCAGGAACAGGACCACGCTTTTGGCCATCACTTGAGCAGGACTGCAATAGTGATACACTGATCACCGAAAGCTTGCAAACAGTCAGTAAGTTGTGCCTCTGTTGAGGCCTCTTTATAGGCAAGGTCTGTGTCAAGCACTTTTTGTCACTAACATAGTGAAGAATGTAAATTGAAGCAAAAGTAAACAATGATGTTTAGATGGTCGCTTGGGACTGCATGCCTGAAGGGTGCAAAAGGATGGTGAGGCGCATTGAATTCATCCACACACATGCCTACTTATATAATTGTAAGTGTAAGTGTATGTGTGTGTGTGTATAGGTAAGTGCCAGCTGATATCCTGTGACGCCTTATGGGCGGTTCAGTACTACTCTCCTCCCACCATGAGACGCCCACATTAATATGAAGAAAGGAAGGAAGGAAGGAAGGAAGGAAGGGAGGAAGGAAGTAGGGGAGCCAGAGCAGGAAACTAGCGATTGAACGTGATGAAGTGGGTTAGTAAATGGGTGATTGGTGGAGTGTCGGCGAATTGTAAAGTACAAATTAATTAGGCAACCACTTAGCCAACCAGCGAACAAAAGCTTGACTTGGCACGTACTCCCTTTCTTATGTTGGATGCTTTCAAATCAACACTAGTAATGACCCATGAGTCAAGTGCCGAAAAAAGGCATCGTTGATAAGATCGCTGAGCAATATGCGGCTGCAAGTGAGGTCATCAAATTGATGCTGGCGATTTTCCTAGCCACTCTATTCCGATGAACAGTCATCGTGCTAGTAATTATTTACGCGTAGTCTGCACATGGACAAGGTGACAATTCACATGNGAAGGAAGGAAGGAAGGAAGGAAGGGAGGAAGGAAGTAGGGGAGCCAGAGCAGGAAACTAGCGATTGAACGTGATGAAGTGGGTTAGTAAATGGGTGATTGGTGGAGTGTCGGCGAATTGTAAAGTACAAATTAATTAGGCAACCACTTAGCCAACCAGCGAACAAAAGCTTGACTTGGCACGTACTCCCTTTCTTATGTTGGATGCTTTCAAATCAACACTAGTAATGACCCATGAGTCAAGTGCCGAAAAAAGGCATCGTTGATAAGATCGCTGAGCAATATGCGGCTGCAAGTGAGGTCATCAAATTGATGCTGGCGATTTTCCTAGCCACTCTATTCCGATGGACAGTCATCGTGCTAGTAATTATTTACGCGTAGTCTGCACATGGACAAGGTGACAATTCACATGAAGACTGATAACAGCTATCACGGAGGTAGAACACTTGGAAAGGACAGAAAAAGGCTTCAAAGGCAAGGCAAAGGATTGCATACAGAATAAGAGAAAGCCTTCTGTCTTCATGGGTTTTCAAACACTTAAGTCACCATAGTTTCTGGGCTACGTCACTGCCACAGCATTAGATTTAACGGTGGATGGTGGCGCAACCGTTCAAGAATTTGTAAACTACATTCGCCTTGGCTGGCGGTGGGTGAATTTGCTACATACGAACAATTAGAGGCAAACTGGGCGATTGCTAAGGTGGCCCAACAAACATGCTGCAATGTATCGGAAGGGAAGTGCGACCAAAAAATTAAGCTGCTTATAAATTTAGGCGCACACAGATAAACAGGCTACCACGTAATTGCAGCTGTGTTATTTGCAGCAACACAAATGCTTTCGATGAAGAATATCGCCCAAAATGCAAGGTTATGAACTCACACGTCTAAACATAAATAACCACGCCGGTAGAAGGACTTTCCCAGTCGTCTAAACTCTATTGGGCACTGCGTTATATCCGAGCTCCCGTACATGGTTTCCCTTTAGGTATGATGGGAAAGGGGGCTCTGCAGCCTTCGGTCTTCTGTGCTTGTCGTCAGACAGTCTTGACTTGAACAGTAACAATCAAGTCCTGGTGCATGCGTAGTTACCCTATTTTGACAAAGAAACCGAAATAGTGCTGTGATTTACCCACATTCTCTTGCATGTTTTTTGGTACGTTTGATGGGAAGGAGGACTCACTAGCTTAGGATCCTCAATAATTTTTCTATAATATTTTGACTTGATTAGTGAAAATCAAGGCCTGGTGCATGTGCATTGAGCCAATTTTGAAAAAGGGACCCGAAAAAGTACAACCTATATCTGTTCTTGCTCTCGTGTTTTTGGTTTAGTTTTGATGCGTTCTTGATTAAACCATTGCTATTTATAAGTTGGAGCAAAAGACAATTACTGAAAAAACTTGCACCCAGCATGTGACATGATCTCGAAGTCCTACCAGCATTGCCAGCACCTTGCTCTGTAACTTTGGGGTTCTTGAGACCGTCCCACCACCACGGATAAATAATGCTTGGCTTCGAGGATCGCCAGTGCTGAGAAGCGGTGTGCTGCTCAGGCTACTTGCAACTGCAAACATATTGTGTCGCAACACGAGTGTTTGACGACAGCTCTAAGTAGGAATAATTGTAGAAAAGTAGTGGTAGAATATGAGAGGATATTGGAAGTGGAATAAAGGCAGAAGCAGACCTCGTCAGGGTTGGAGGGTGTGAGGAGGAATGAAGAGTGGAGGTGATAAATAAATCGGACGTGTGGGCCTATTTATGGACATGCAAATTAGGAATCTAAGCAGAAAGGTAGAATATGAGAGGATATTGGAAGTGGAAGAAAGGCGGAAGCAGACCTCGTCAGGGTTGGAGGGTGTGAGGAGGAATGAAGAGTGGAGGTGATAAATAAATCGGGCATGTGGGCCTATTCATGGACATGCAAATTAGGAATCTAAGCAGAAAATGCTCTCCACCGTACGTATTTAGTGATCATGCGAATGACATAATATTTGGACAAGCCATCAAATGTGCTGTTTTCAGGTCAATTAACAAGCAAGTTAGCAAGGAGTAGATACCAAGCGAATTTGACTCTGTCTTTAATTAGGTGAGCGAATTGCCACCCACGTATTGTACCACCGCGACTTCCGACTTTGGTCGTCATTTTCAATAAAACTTGCAATCAATCCACGGCAATCACAGGATACATCCATCAAAAGGCGTAAAGAGTTGGGACGCTGTTTATTCTTGGCCTTTGTAAGGATTGGTCAGGGGTGGATATCCATGCAGAACCACTTTGTTCCAATACCGACCATGCGAACTACGCAAACTACCCGTAAATAATTTGGTTCTCATGTAAAAAAGACATGCAGCATTTCATTGCACATGAACAAATCAACGACAAGTGTATGGTGTTGGTGTGGAACTCGCAACATTCCACTTTGCCGTGTAATTTTATTTGCATTGTGGCTTAGTCACTCCCTAGAAACCGCTCTTCGTGTTCTCCTTGCTCACTGATATACTGCAGCTGTGGGCATTATCGGCACCAGCGTCCACCTTTTGGGACCGTGCGCGCATTGATGCACGGAGCTGGTTTCAACAGGCGCAATTGATGCACGGAGCTGGTTTCAACAGGCGCATTCGAGAATACTAATGCGGTACAAATTGAAGCTCGGATTTTATGGTCGGAGAAGGGGTGAAAGGTGAGTATGTGACAACATCCCCACTACTGCGTTTGCAAGACCTGTATTTGTGTATGTGGACTGCTGCCATTTTATCGATGTGTTATCCTCATGGCGATTGCTATGCACATCGACAATCGGGAGGAAAGAAGTCTTGACTGAAATCACAAGCAGGTGATAACAAGCCATGCGAGTGCATATCATTGCGTACTAAGGTTCACAAAGCGCTTGAATGTGAACAGTGGAAGACGGAAATTCGGTAAAATTCACGTCAAATCTATTCTAGAAATGAACCACAAACGCCTCAATATTTTAATCCGACTGTACGCCAGCAGGCGCCTAGTTCCCGCCATTCTCACTTCTCCCCTCATCTTAACCGACAGCACTTGGCACCGACTTACCCTGATTTGGCTGACTTTTGGGTCAAGAATCGTGGTTGTCTGGCGATGAGGAAGGGTTGATGCTGTTCGTGTATCGTGTATCGTCTGCCAGAAAATGCAGTGGCTAAACAGACACCTCGTGATAAAATAGAGAAATCCTAAATGCCAAAAGGCATCCAGCTTAAAAGACAACATCAGGAAAAGAGTTCGAAGACAGGAAATCTCGATAATGTGACGCATTTTGATCAAAGAACATTGGTATTAGCAGACTCCTTCCTTCCCTCTCCCTTACCTCACATGTATGTGATGCCCGTAATTTAGCCAAAGTTAAGAACCACACTTACTCACACACGCATTCCATCGCCATCTACCACTCATCCTGCCCTCCACATCACTGCCATTTCCACCACCCAGTTCTTCGTCACTGCCTCAGTCCCGCTTCGGCCCCTATTCACCTTCGGTCTTCTTCTCATCATCCACCTTCGACTCATTCGTATGTGTCGTTCCAGCATTGTCACAACTGATACCATAGTGTATTTAACTTGTAATGGTAAAACCATGGGTTGCGTCTTCGGGTGTGCCTTTTGATGGAAACTCAGTTCGTCCACGAAGTCGATTCCTACATACCTAAGCCTCTCCTAACCACACTTTCAATCCTCTTATTGAATGAGCATGTTGCTTACTCTCCACCGGAGAGGCACAATCACTGCCATTGTCCTTCCTGATGCAAGGCTACAGGCGGTATGAGTTGCCCAATTCCTTACTCAATTCACACCTCGCATTGCTTTTAGTGTTCATAAGTGCCTGAAAGGTGTCTCTCAAAAGGACATAAGTGCCTGAAAGGTGTCTCTCAAAAGGGAAACAACAGGAGTAAAAGCCAAGAACAAGTATTTGGTTCACAGCACAGTAATATTGGTGCAAAATCTC
This sequence comes from Taenia saginata, assembly GCA_001693075.2. Taxonomy (NCBI): domain Eukaryota; kingdom Metazoa; phylum Platyhelminthes; class Cestoda; order Cyclophyllidea; family Taeniidae; genus Taenia; species Taenia saginata. Next base: position 17,988 of record LWMK02000810.1, read on the forward strand.
ATTCGCTTCAGCTTCCTTTGCGTTTGCAACGACGCACACACTTAGAAGTGATGCTCGCTCTCAAAAAACCATCGACAAGGAATGCTGCCTGAAGCCAACACACATCTCTCTCCGTCTTTTCGTTACGCCTAACTTCCCAGTCCGCAGTTCAGGAGACGTCTTACTTTGAGATTTCCATCTCCCTTGTTGCCTAATTTGCGTGCGTCAATTCAATGCCTTTAAACCCTGTGTCCAGTGCAAATCACAGGGAAAGGGAAAGCTATGACTGATCTCTTCGAGTGTATCACTAAATAACTCAAACTCCTTCCATTAGGTTAACTTCTTCCCATTCTACTTAGCCACGCAACTAGACGAGGCAGCGAGTCAATCAGTTCAGGAACGAGTTGGCGAAACTGCAGCACTGTGCAGAGACATCCTATGATGCCCACTTTTAATCCTCTCTTCTCCTTCTCCACCCCCTCTCCCCCCACCATCGCGGGTTTTCGTGATTTGCCTCCATCTTAATCATTCCTTCGTCTCTTTTGGCCGAACATTCATGTTTCTTTGCTTCCACCAAGGAAGTGCATACTCTGCTACCGTCTTTCGTAATGCGAAGCAAACGTCTTTCGTAATGCGAAGCAATGATCCGTCCAACCACAGAGTAGGGATACGCATGTGAAACGCCCCTCCATTCCCGTGGGTAAGTCGTCGACTCGCTCAATTATTTCATACCTCGCCCTTCACCAACTGTGTTCCACTTGCTTTTCAAGTGTCTTGCATGCATTTGCTATCACCAAATAAGCAGCAGTACTACCGATATATAACAACTTGCTCACTATTAATGTCCCACAATAACAACTTGCTCACTATTAATGTCCCACTTTGGAAGCAAGTTGGCATGGTTAGCATGACTAGGCTTGACAAGATCTGACCAGATTGGGCTGGGTCAGAACAGACTAGACTAGAAACTCAAGCCATCAGAACAGACTAGACTAGAAACTCAAGCCAGATTATGACAAGAGTGGATAAAATAGGAAAAAAAGTAGTGGATAGGGATATTAGATCTACCGTACGTGCTTTGTCCTCAGAGACTCCCTATGGGCTAGCACTCAATTCAACCCCAACAATAATTCGGCCCATTTACTCGACTCGTCACGACTTCATGCTATGTGAAATGAGACTCTTTCTCTTTCTTGTAGACATAAGGGATCAAGGTGCACATGCAATATCTTGATTTGATGGCGTCTTCAAAATGGGTGGAGAGGGGCCCTCTTGTCTACCCCTCCTTTCTCATGCCTCACTCCAACGCATCTCCAGTGTGGCTCCTTGCTCTCATACTTCGCTTCATAGGCTCTCGATTATTGCATCCAGACCAAACGAAGATAGAGGGCTAGTACATTTAACATTTTATTTCCTCACCTCCATTTTCCAACTCAGTGACTCGAGGAAATCGCGCAACTCGCAACCGCCTCACGCTTCTCCCACCCTTACCTCCTTCGGACTCAACATCATTTGTCCCCTCTCTTCCCCTCCCCTTCCTACCTTGTCGTCCATCAGCATCCTCATTATCAGTCCCCTTCAACCATCCTTTAGTCCCACTTTTGATTATGACATAATTAAATCATGCAGAGATGCATAACCCAGATTAGACTAGGGCAGGCTAGACTAGGCGTAAATAACCTGCACTTTACCTAAAACCAAATCTCGTTCTAGCATAGCCTGGCTTGGATTGCCAAGAATTATTCATCCTTATACTTCTATCGACTACCATGACCCAACTCCTGCCTGCCCACCTCACTCCTCACTGCTTTTAGTATTCTTGTAGTCAATCCCTATAGCAGGCGCTCTGCAATTTGGGGTGAAAATATGCGCATGTCTGCACCTGGCTGTTTGCCCAATTCTTAGCATGTGTTGTTGCCAAAAGAGTTGCCTTAATTGTTGTCGCACAGAAACAGGCAGGAAGTTGTGTGGGTTTGTGCGTGGATGCTAAGGCATATTCATCTTATCCCCTCTTTCGAATTTGTCCATTTAGTCGACATGCTTGGGAGGTACTTCCCCCCAATCTCAGAGCGCCTCATGGATCAGGCCTTCGCTGTGCAAAGTTAAGAGAGACGTCTGAGCGGGAGGTTGTCAGCTGCATGTGTGTTCCCATTTCTCATCACAAGCTGATCAAAACGGTGCCTCAACTGCCCCTATCTGAGTAATGAGACAGACAAGGAGTGCGATTTGACAGCTGCCTGCGAGTTGCTAGTGCGCAATATGTTCGCTCTGTATCCCCTCCTCATCACCTTTGCCAACCGATACCGTACTGAGTGGCTTAAGCAGCCCACCGTGGGAACGAATAGACTCTTCAGCGCTGTTGCCGATCCCTTCCTCATTTGGAATGGCTCTCTGGTCAGCAATATTACAGCCATTACTCTGACCGAAATTACAAATCATTCCTTCACCTCCCTCCATATTTGACAGAACTCCAAACGAGAGGAGGAGACATTTGTCGGAAGTCATGAGTTGGATACTCTGGCGCTAATAATGCCAACTNGTCCTGATCCTGCTTTCCTTAAAGCAGTGCCTTGAGTTTGGTATGGTGTGTGCCATTCACTTGAGTTGTAAAACTCATTTTATCATGTTTTTGCCACTGAAGTGAATTCGCTTTCAATTTCTACTAGTGGACAACTACAGGCATGCGCTTTTCAGTAATCATTAATTCTGCGTACTACTTGTCTTCGCTGTAGGACCAAGTCCTCAAACACTGGAGCGAGAGATCATGGAGGCGCCCACAGTCGTGGAACAGAAGCCCACTCCAACCTCCACCTTCCTTATCTCGATTTTCGCGCGCAACCTTTATCGGTTCGAATTGGGTGCTCTCATCCTTGCCTTCGTGATCAACTTCCTCCTCCTCCTCCTCCTCCTCTTCTACAGGGTGAAATCCGGTTCCCTTTTCCACACAACAAGCCATTCTTATTCAAAGTTCTACTAACCAGGGTTTCCACCGCTCGATTGAAAAACGAGGACGCGGTGCAGAAGAGGCGGCAGAGGAGGCCGCAATTGGTGCCTCGTTTGTTACATCAATCACTGACACCGTCTCCAGCATCGTGGACTCCCTTCAAGACACAGAAGTCGACGTGGGACTAGAGGAGGAAGAGGAGTGGATCACGTTGGCTGAGTCGGCCTCGTATTTGGGTCCATTGCTCAAGATGCTCGCTATTGCTCACTCAACCCTCTCCATGGGCATGCTTGTTACTTGCCACTTCTTGAAGGTGAGTAATCCAACAACCGATTTCCAAACTGTCGAATTCTCAAACTTCAATGGCACCCTCTCTTTGCTGCTAGGTTCCCCTCGTTATATTCAAACAGGAGAAGGAAATATCTCGAATGCTCGAATCCGAAGGCATTTGAATAGCTGAACAGCCTTCTGATGTGAGGCTAAGGGCTTAATGAAACAAATTAGTACTTTCCACTCCCAGCTTTCCCCACATGTATTGGGATATGCTCGTTAAGAAGAAAGTCCTCAAAAGGTATCGAGAGCGGTGTGACCAACAGCAGAAAAGGCGACTTCTTGGAATGAAGGCTGGCAGTAACAACGGAGGTAGCAGTGGAATTACCTCGAGTGGATGTCCCGAGGAGGTCTCGAACAGCTGGTTCTATTTAATGTGGCTACAGGAGATGGGTCTACAATGCCTGCTTTGGAAGTGGGGTGCCATCTTCACAGACAGTGTAGGTTTCGAGTGATTCCAAAATCGGTCTACGCAAAGGAGACAATGCTCGCACATTTCGTCATCTATTTAGTCGTTTCTATACCTTGTGGTCTACTTTACTGTCTCTGCTGGAAAATGCAAACTACTTTTTCTTTTCATGCCGCCTGCTGGATGTGGTTATTTCGTTCAAAACACTGGCCACCATTGTACAACCGGTTACACACAGCGGAAAACAGATAGGTCGCACTTTACTACATTCTGATAGCTTGGCGCATCACGTAGTGGTCTGGTGTAGGTCGTGTTTTGAGGCGTATTTTGGACTGACTGTCAGGCTTAATCATTTTGATATGTGACTAACACTGAAACCAAACTATTTTCACCAATCTACTGTGGATGTACATTCTCTACGGCCTTGGCAACCAACGTTAGGTGGCCTTATTTCATTTAAGTAATCGCTCAAGGGAATAGCTATCTTTCAAACCCTTAAATTGCATTTTAAGAGAATCACGGTTGGTTAAGGCATTTTGTAGCTTTTCAGTACACCCAGTCACGAGATTCCAACCCAGCTATGCTTTGCCTCGTCTGTTGCATGTAACGGAAGCCGCAATCTTTTGGCCTTTGGTCATTTGGAAATGGTGGTTGCGAGCGAATCCGTGTTTTGGCACCTACAACCCCAGGTGTATTTACATTCTCTACGGCCTTGGCAACCAACGTTAGGTGGCCTTATTTCATTTAAGTAATCGCTCAAGGGAATAGCTATCTTTCAAACCCTTAAATTGCATTTTAAGAGAATCACGGTTGGTTAAGGCATTTTGTAGCTTTTCAGATTTGGTCATTTGGAAATGGTGGTTGCGAGCGAATCCGTGTTTTGGCACCTACAACCCCAGGTGTAATGACCGCGTGGTGCCATATCCAAGCCTGTCACGCCACATCCACGGGCGTATGAGTGTAGCAGATGATGACCCAAAGCTAACGCGTGCTTTTGCTCAAAACTCGTTTACCAATTCTGACGTGACTGGGTCATGCGGGTGTAACTTCGACCGACATGGGCTTGGATGTTCTCGAGGTACAAAGCCGATGGAATTGCGGGCCACGTGGTGAGGGAACTAATCCATGGTAAAATGTCTGAGCCTGAGCCTGAGCCTTCAGCATTTGGAGCGTAACAGCGGTGTTCACGGAGTGAGACTGATGCTTCCATTGATTGAGAGAGGCAGACTTTGGTCCATGAGCCTGGAGGATTCGTGTCGAGACACCAAACACCCTTAAAATTTGGTTCGCTGGTAGCTGCTGATAGGAGGAAATGCCGAGTCTGAGGGTCCCTACAGCGAGGAAACTCAACGTGAAGGCGATTGAGGAGCTGTCTACTACTTTTACCCTTCTGCACCTTACGATGAATCCCTGATTCGGATGGACGTTAACTTAAACATCCTTGGCCTGTTTCAGCTCGTGGTGACAGTCATGCTGGCTTCAGTTGTGATCTACCCTTACACGGTCATCGCATTTAACTTTTTCCGCAAATTCTGCACCAAAGAGGGGAATGGAGAGAAGGAATACAAGTGCAATGACATGTTGACTGTGAGCGATTTCTCTATCATCCCTCTCATTTCCTCCTTCTCCTGACGTAACAAACGCTATTCGCTCTCTCCTCTTTTCTTCCCCCCTAGTGTTTTGTTTTTCACCTCCATACGGGTCTGCGAGCAGGTAGTGGAATTGGAGATGGGATTGAACCACCCGATGGAGACGAGCATGAAGCACTACGGATCCTCTTTGACATGTAACTCTACTTCTTTGTTATTATCATCCTCCTCGCGATCATGCAAGGTTTGTGACGTGTTTTATTTTTGACCACACAATTAACCGTGTCACATGAAGGAGTGCGCGTTGCAATCAATGTTCACCGAGTTATGCAGGCATATCTACCTTTTGTAGGAACTTCCTCATGCATATCATCAACAAACCCGATACCGAATTCACCGGTCAGGTGAGTTTACACTGCAATGTTGTTATTTTTGTGTACTCTTTTTTGTTACACCAGAGGTGTTATATTTGTTGTTGCGCATTCGCATGGCTCTGATCGCTGTGTCATGAGCCCGGAGGTGTCCAATTCTGCGTGCCACAGGATGACGAAGCAGCAGACAGAGTAGAGAAATGCCTTCACACCCGGATCTTCAGATGCCGCCTTTCAAAGCAACTCTTTGTTCCTTTTTCATTTACATTTGTCGTCTCACATAGATAATTGGTGTAGTAGGGAGCAACACCTCGACACCTCGCATTACTTTCGAATTGGCTTCTCGCCTTTCTCATTTCCCCTACTTAATACTTTTATCATTGGTCTGTTTTACGCCTCTCATCTAGGAAAATACACTCTTTGCCTAATCGTTGTGGAAGGTTTTCCTTTTTCATCGAAAGCAAGTCGGGGCTAGGAGTTGATTTCAGCGCTTGGTAGGGTTACCATTCAGGGAGGTTGATGTGACCACTGGCTTCCGCCCTCTCAAAATGAGACCAGGAGTCCGCAAGTAGCGATTAAAACCCAAGTTGCTTGCTGGGTAGATGACGTCGTGGAATTTCCTAACTCCTTCCAGAGCAAACATCACCTCAGGGCAAAGGAAAAGGGAGGTCGTGGTTCCACGGTTGGGGTTCGCAGTTCCATAGCACCTTTACGGGTCAAAATGGAGTCGAACAAATACGTTTGGTCAGAAGGTGCAAAGTTTGGTGCGATAAACTATGAGCCACAATGTAAATTGATGCCTATTCGGTTCACCGGTTGATAATGAGTTCGACTTTCTAGAAAGCATTTGTGGAGACCGACTCCGACATTACTGTTAACAAGTGGTTCTAGGTGGAACTGGGTGGCGGAATTTAGACGCATTTTGCTGAGAAATAACATAACAAACTGGAAAGTGATTCAATGAAACATATGAGAGGTAGAATGGAGGGTGCAAAACCAGAAAATGCATTGATAGCCATAAAACGCGACCGAATGGAAATTCCTTTAGCCCTCGAATATACTTAGCCTCCAGGATGACAACCGCTTCAATGGTTTCCCAAAGATACTAGTGTTTTATTCAAGCTTGAGACAGAGAAAGGAGCATCAAGCTACCCCACCGAACAAAGGGGATCGTCCCACCCTTGACATCCACGATCGAACACCAGCATAGTCTTGAGTTCGACCCGGGGATTGCCCCAAATTTGTCCCACAATGTACTTAAACCTGCTCCTCGTTGAAATGGAGTTTAATTAGTGAAGAAGCTATTCGTAGTTTTGCATTTGCTGCTGCCTGTGTTGAGATGATTGTGTGCATCCCCAAACGACCGCTTTCACAAGTAAACTGGTTTTCTGTTCCGTTCAAATTATTGCCAATTTTCTCTGTATAAAATTTGCCATTAAAATTCCATTTTCCACCCATAGTAAAAGTTGATGCCCACAGCAACTGGTTGAAAGTGAGGAGTTGCTCAATTGTTTCTAATGTTCCCATGCAAAGACAAAACAAACGGATTGAAATATGTCTTAAATTGATTTAAATGTTTGAAATCTAAGCAAGATTCAGCCTAATTTATTGGGATAACTAGCTTTGGGGCTAGCTACCCCGCGAGTTGGCTGATGGCCCG